>RCUC01136933.1:0-22473 GCA_003697995.1 Taxidea taxus jeffersonii
GGTTAAGCATCTGCCTTTGGGATCAGGTCATGATCCTAGGGTCCTGGGATAGAGTCTCCTATTGGGCTTTCTGCTCAGTGGGAGCTTGCTTCTCTCTCTGTCCCTCCTCCCACTCATTCTCTCAATCTCTCTCACTCTCCCTCTCAATTAAATAAAATCTTAAAAAAAAACCCATAGAAACAGACAAAAAATTAGGACAACAAAGTTTATCTGAAATATATAAAAAAATTTTCTCAACTAATAACTAGAAAATTTTTCTCAGCCCTACGTGGAACATTTACAAATACTGATCATATAAATAGGCCGAAAAGCAGACCTCAGAAAACTTTGAGATTAAGTTAAGTATGGGGTAGGTATAGGCAGATCATATTGTCTGATTTACAAAATGATTAAGTTAGAAGTACATAGCAAAAGATATATGACAATTTGCTGAATAATTAGAAACTGGTAATTATTTTACACTAATATTTAAATAATTATACACTGATATTTAAATAAATCATAATTGAAGAAGAAATGCTAATGGGAATTTAAAACTATTCAGAAGTGAATAATAAAAGACACACTAATATCGGGGTGCCTGGGTGGCTCAGTGGGTTAAAGCCTCTGCCTTCTGCTCAAGTCATGATCCCAGGGTCCTGGGATTGAGCCCCTGCAGCACAGGGCTCTCTTCTCTTTGGGGAGCCTGCTTCCTCCTCTCTCTTTGCCTGCCTCTCTGCCTACTTGTGATCTCTGTCTGTCAAATAAATAAATAAAATCTTAAAAACACACACACACACAAATATGTGACTGTGGAAAAAGAAATTATATTTTACTATCTTAAAATTACTTTTCCTCCTTTTTTCATTAAAAATACTGAAGAGGGACGCCTGGGTGGCTCAGTTGGTTAAGCGGCTGCCTTCGGCTCAGGTCATGATCCCAGCGTCCTGGGATCGAGTCCCACATCGGGCTCCTTGCTCAGCGGGGAGCCTGCTTCTCCCTCTGCCTCTGCCTGTCACTCTGTCTGCCTGTGCTCGCTCCTGCGCTCTCTATCTGACAAATAAATAAATAAAATCTTTAAAAAAAAAAAACACTGAAGAAATCAAAACTGACTATTTAAACTAGGAAATACTTAGAGTGCCTACAAATAAAATGAATTGTTACTATCACGGGTGTCTGGGTGGCTCAGTCTGTTAAATCTCCAGCTCTTGGTTTCTGCCCAGATCATGATCTCAGGGTCCTGGAATCCAGCCCCATGTGGGGCTCCATGCTCAGCTCAGAGCCTGCTGGAGATGCTTTCTCTCCCTCTTCCTCTGCCCTTCCCTGCTGTTCCCTAAATAAATAAATGAATAAACCATTAAATAAATAAATCTTTTTAAAAAAATTAATACCAGTAATATACAAAGAACTTTGTGGATTTGAGTTTGAAGAACTAACTAAAAAATGTGTGGAAAAGATATGAGTCAGCATATTCTAAAAAATGTGTGATTATAAAAAATATCAAAATCAAATCTAATGGAGATACAGATCCACTGACCAACTTCTATATTTTAGTGGGAATATAAATTAATACACCCCCTTTGAAAAACAGATACCATCTTGTAAAATTGTACTTTCTTACACCCTACAACCCTAGGCTTGTTTGGGTCAAATTCCCTTGACAGGAGGAGGCAGGGGTTCTTGAGCGATGCTTTGTTAAGCTTTTGTCCCTAGGAGAAGCTTATAAGAAAGTTGGGATGTGGAATAGGGAAAGCTGGGGAACTGAGCAAGGATGTAATAGAGGTGATCTTTCTGCAGACTTTCTTGCCTAAAGGCAAGGTCGCTGGTATTTGTACACTTCCATTGACTCCCAGATGCTTCCGGTGGGGAAGGGGTTGGGGAAGGTATACAATCCAACCAACTCAGCTGATGCTGAACCTATTCCCCAAGAGCAATTCTCCAGCGCAGGTTGTAGGCCTAAACTTTCAGCCACAACCAGTAAAAGGAATCCCTGAAAATCTGGGTAAGGCAGTCACAGCATCTCCCACAACCTGAGAAAAACTTTCTACATGTGCAAGATTGTTCATTCATGCATGGCTCACAGTGGCCAAAGACTAGAAGCAGTCTCTGGGTTTATTGATATGAGAGCAGATATATCAACAGTGGGGTAGTCACATAATGGAATATTATGCAGCTGCCAGAATGAATTAACCCCAGCCTCATGTGACAATCTGGGTAAATTTCAGCAACATAAATATCAAGTAGAAAATAAATTTACATATACAAAAAAAGTCTTTTTATGGAGTTAATAAATAATTAAAATATGTAACAATACATATTGATGAGTTTAAAAATATATAAAGCTACAAAAAGGAAATGTTGAACAATACTTCTTGATGGTAGTTACTTTGGCTTAAGAGTGGCAGGAGGATAGGACGGAGGGTGGGGAACACATATCTGAAATACCCAATGAGTGCCAGTTTTTATATTGAATGATAAGTTCATGAGCTTATTATACTATAAAAAACAAAACAAATGAATAAATGTAATTAAATTTTGAGAAGTCTCTGGATGAGTGTGTAATGAATAAATAAATAGAATTAACAAAATTCTGAACACCTATAATGTTAACTATAATATGCAGTTTCTGTTTAAAAGATGAGTTAGAAATGGTCTTAAAATTTTGCTTTGAACCACTGGAACAATGACTATCTTTTACTTAGGTGGGAAGATAAGAAGGAAAGAAAATTTGGAAGCAGGTGTATAGTGGGAATCGAGATCTTGGTTTTCCATAGGTGAAGTCTAAAATGCTCATTCAAAACCCAAATACATACATCAGGTGGGCAGTTGAATTTTGAGATTGGAGTTAGAGGGACAGTTCTGGACTAACAATACTATTTTAAGTTGCTACTGTATATGTAAAGACATACGACTGGAGAAGAACGCTCAGGTGGTGAATGTGAAGTGTTAAGATCTGAGAACTATAATGCTTGAAACACTGCAACCATTAAAGATCTAGAAAAAGAGGATCAAGCATACTCAGGCAAGAAAGGGTTTAAGGCAGAATGATCTTCCAGGAACCAGGTGAAGAAAGCAGGTAATTCGTTGTGTCAAATGTTGCTGAAAGGTATAGTAAGGAAAGGACAAAGGACTGATCATTGGGTCGTCAACATGGAAGTCATTGGTGTCCTTAATAGGTGGTTTTCATGGAGTAGTGGGGTAGGTGCAAAGAAGATGGGAAGGAGTGAAGTTAGGGGTGGGGGACAACCATAGAAACATCTCATTTAATGTGTGTCTAGTGGAAACAAGTTTAAGTTGGTGCTCTGGCCCATTTTCTTTCCTTGAGAGAGTCAGCTTCAGTGTTAGAAGTAATTACACATATACAGATTTAAAAACCTAGAAAGCACCCTAGAGATGAATTAATGCAATTCCATCATTTTGCACATGAAATACTTGAGGCCCAGAAAAATAACACTAGTTGCATGAGAACATAAAGCTTATGAGTTAATGAGAGAGCCAGACTAAAATTGAAATTTTCTGAATCTTAATTCAAGGTTATTTATATCTTACTGAAAAAGTCAACTAGGTTATAATTTTAATTTTTTTTATGCAAGCAGGAATAAAATGAATTTGACTTAGCTATCAACATAATAGAAAGCTTGGCTGTTGGACTTAATATAAGATTTATTCAACTACTTCATTTCCAGGTTGTACCAAGTGCCACCACTTTAACTCATCCAAGTCCTACTCATCATTCTGGTTGCAGCTTACACATCAGGAAGGTAAAGTCTCTGCCCCCAAATTATGTATCACAAAGCCAAATATAATACAGTTTGTTATTATTCATGCTTTTGAATTATGCATGAGTTTACTTCTTCTATTTGCAGGAATAATTGAGACATTACAAGTATATGAGAGCAAATGACTCCCAGCTTCTCTGAGAACCAGGAAGAGCCCTTTTCTCCTACTAGTGTTTTTTTTCTTTAGTTATAAAAATGCAAATATAAGTTGAAAAACTTAGAATTGCATTGTTGATTACTTATACACTTAACCTGACAACCAATTCAGTCCTCGTCAAGGGACTTTTGCAGCGAAAAATATAATATTCCAAACAAATTACAGATAAGATATGTACATTTTGTGAAAACATTAATTTATATATACATTTGGGTCAGGATACATATCCACTTATGAGGAATTATAAGATAATTTCTCAGTCATGTCAATTGAAGGTAAAAGGAAAAGCTTCTTTAAAGAAATAACATGTCACGCTCTTTGGGTGCTTTCATTCAGAAGAAATTTAACACCCTAGTAATAAAATCCCCTAGAGTGTGTGATATGGCTAATGTCATATCACACATTTCCCTTCCCCTCTCTCTCTTTCTCTGACTCTTTTGGAAGTCATCCAATGAGAAAACTAAGGATTTGTTCCTTTCAGTGAAAGAAAGAGACAACTAAAGCTTATCCAATATTGGAATTGGAAGTTAATGCAGTTAATTCAGTGCTCGTTAATAATACTCAAGGCTAGAAATAAGTATGGGTCCTAGAGTAGACTTCTCTCTGAAGGATGAATATACTGATTTAATTGGCATAATGTTCAAAAGGGTGGTTATTTGCTAACTCTCTTCATCCTCTTTTTTTTTTTTTTTTTGGTATCAAATTGAGTTTTTAGCCCACGTTTTAAAAATCTCCTCTGCCCGGGCGCCTGGGTGGCTCAGTGCGTTAAGCCTCTGCCTTAGGCTTGGATCATGATCCAGGGGTCCTGGGATCAAGCCCCGCCTCCAGCCCCCCATTGAGCTCTCTGTTCAGGGGGGAGGCTGCTTCCCCCTCTCTCTCTGCCTACTTGTGATCTCTGTCTGTCAGATACATAGATAAAATCTTTAAAAAAATTACTTGTATATATATTTTGTGAACTAATCCTTATTTTTTCCTCATGCCTATTTTTATTTAGTTATTTATTCACTTATTTATTCATTTATTTATTTAAACATTTTTAAAATTTAAATTCAATTAATTAACATATAATGTATTATTGGTTACAAAGGTACAGGCCTGTGATTCATCAGTCTTATATAATGCCCAGTGTTCATTACATCACATGCCCTCCCTAATGTCCATCACCCAGTTACCCCATCCTTCCACCCCCTTCCCCTCCAGCAACCCTCAGTTTGTTTCCTAAGATTAAGAGTCTCTTATGGTTTGTCTCCCTCTCTGGCTTCGTCTTGTTTTATTTTGTTCTCTTGTTCTTTCTTCCCACTTGAATGTAAGCATCATAGCAATAAGGATTTTCCACTATTTTTCCTCATTGCTGAATGCCTGCTACATAGCACATGTTCAATAGCTACTTATTGAACAAATTAATGAGTAAATTGATGTTCTTAGATGTGCTTACTGAGTTTTGATTACAGGTTGCACATTTTCCATGAGGCACATTTTAAATGTGAGTTCCCCTAGAGAGGATTTACATTTTCTCCTGGAAATGACTCAAGGCACTACCATTTGAGATCACCTTAGCATAACTGCTCACTCTCTTTAGCAAAACTGCCCAGTCTCTTCAGATATGGTCTGGGTATTTCAGACACTCTAAATATAGGCTACAAATCTAAGAGGTCCTCCGTCTGTTACAACTTTTCAGATACTTCTGTTGCTCAATATCAAGATTCAAGTACTAATTCATCTTTTGGGTGAAATGGTGCTCAGGGAATGGATTTTTCTTTTCTTTTTAAGATTTTAATTTATTTATTTGACAGACAAGTAGGTAGAGAGGCAGGCAGAGAGAGAGGTGGGAGCAGGCTCCTCGTTGAGCAGACCAGATCGACCTGAGCAGAAGGCAAAGGCTTTAACCCACTGAGCCACCCAGGCGCTCCGGGAATGGATTTTTCTTATTCACTGGTATACTGAGGATAACAGTGTAGCTCTTCAGGATAAATCATTTATAGTGATGTTTTCCCAATAGGCATCTTGTCATGATTAGGCACTGAGCATTGTCTCCTGTCCCCTGTGTCCCACAAATCCATGACAACCAAAGTCTGAGTTCAGCAAATTCAGTAAATGTCCTCAAGACTAACTCCAGCTTTGGTGCTCAACGTGTTGAGTAATCCTAAATCTATGTACTTTTAATTTTCTTTTTAGTACACATCAAGTGCTTCTGAGAGGATGTTCTCCCCGTTTTTGTATTGTATGCATTGACAGAAATAAAAATCCCTAGCCCCCAAATGATTGCATCAAAACCACTATCCACCTGAGAGAGAGAGAGGACAATGTTGCATGACTGGACCATGAATGGAGGTAATTTCACAGCTACCAATTAAAGGTAATGGCAAAATATTTCAAATTGGCTAAGCTTATTAAATCTTCTAGTAAACAATCCTGCTATATTCTTATAAAATCGACTAGAACCATTTTTAGTGTTGCACTCACTTTCATGCTTTTCCTGTCAGTGGAAATGAAAAGGAACGTGTGTTCTGCTTCTCATTATATCCTCAATGCCTAGAATGGTGATCAGCACATTCTAGGTGCTCTAATAGTATTTGAACAGATTCTGTGTATGAATGAATAATCTAAATGAATAAACTGTGTTGTCTATGTATAAGTTGATTGTTTTCCCCACGTTGGTGGAGTTGTCCCAGGTTCTAAGCATCTCTAACTCGATATTAACACTGACTTCAGCAGAGCTCATTTTGTTAATAAAGATGATGTAGGAGAAAAACCAATTTACATACAAGTATAGAAAGCATGTTACCTGACATTTTACTAGTAGAAAGCTTTGAAATTTATAATTTTAATTCTTTCAATAATAATACTTAAGCTATGAGAGGTTACAAAGAGCTTTTGATAAGCAGTAACATACCATAGACCCTTTACATCCTTGTGAATTATGAAAGGGAATAAACTTTTACTCAGAATTTAGGCAAGAAAATCTAATACTCTATGGCTGGTTAGTGGTATTGCCATGATCATAAATTAGTGAGTTCTTCTATGTCCTGTCTCAGGTTCTTTCCTCCCTTCTTTCAATATTGCTTCACTACCAACATTAAACTCAATAACTTAGATCCTTGGTGATACAGAGACAGTCACTAATAAATTAATTATGTAGATTCTAGTTCAGGATTAATTAACAATTATCAATTAACAATGGCAGTAGTGTCATTTTTAAAAACATTACAAATATCTCCATTCTTTTTCTGAAAAGAATACAGTCATTTCTAAAACCTAAAAATTCCTTTTTTTTCACCCAAAGAATACCAATTTATGTGTTCAAATCAAGTGCAATGTGTTATTTCACAGAAGACTTTTAAGGATAAATTAAATTAGTCATTCATCAGAATTTCTGATTATAGGTACATGAACTCTGTTAATATGTTGGATATCAAATAATTTGCTTCAATCTATATTCTTGGGAAGGCATTATTACTGAACTTACTCAAATACCTTTCTATAACAAAAGAGGTTTAGTCATGGTCAATGAGATAACAAATTTATTTATCTTTGTTCAAAAGTTTATGTTCTCAAAGAAATAAAATGTATAAAAAGGATGTGAAGGTCTGATACCTCACTAATTTAAAATAACAAACACTTAAATATTAACATTAAATACTTAAGTATTAAAATTAAAAATCCTTAAACATTAATAGTTAAACACTTAAAATAATAAATACTTAAACATTAAGGTATTAAGTAATACCTTACTTGATCACATTTACAAAAAAGCAGACATATTTGAATATTTCTGAGGGCAACATTATTTAGGAAATCAACCTGGAAAGCCAAGTTGGTGATACTTATAAAAACTTTTACAAAGTGTTCACAGGCTTTGGTCTCACTTATCCATTTCTAGGAATATATATACTGAAGAAATAGGAAATAGGTATATTGCAACATTTTTACCTAGTAAAAAGAGAATATTTAAATAAAATTTAAATAAAAATAAATAAATATTAAATAAATATTAAAAAATAAATAAATTTTAATAATTTAAAAATAAATAAATTTAAATAAATATTAAAAAAATAAATAAAATGGCCATTTATTTAGTGGAATATTTTATAACAGATATAAACTAGAATAAGTCTATGTGGTAGTATAGAATGTAGTTGAACAAAAATTGAGATGTAAAAACACTATGGGTGCTCATCCTAAGTATTACAATATACACACACAGAGTTTTATTTTCAATGACTTATATGTACATTATTGGAAAATATAGTGTTTAGTACTACTTTTGAAATAAATTGATAGTTTGGCCAGCCAAGCCTGAAAGTGCAAATTTTTAACACTTTGAAAGAAAAATAGATAGTATTTGAAGTTTGCTTGAGTTCCACACCAGAGGGTCAAAGAGTAAACATTGATTATTGGTCAATCATTCATGTGGATAGATAGATGGATGGGTTGATGGATAGGTGGATGGATGGATGGATGGATATGTCATAGACAGACAGAGAGATTCCTTTCTCTAGGCTAAATTCTTTGGAAAAACAAAAATAGGAATGTTTCGGGGTGCCTGGGTGGCTCAGTGGGTTAAGGCCTCTGCCTTCGGCTCGGGTCATGGTCCCGGGGTCCTGGGATTGAGCCCCAAATCGGGTTCCCTGCTCAGCAGGAAGCCTGCTTCCCTTCCTCTCTCTGCCTGCCTCTCTGCCTACTTGTGATCTCTGTCTGTCAAATAAATAAATAAAATCTTAAAAAAAAATAGATATGTTTCAAAAAAGAGCTTACATTCTAGTGGGGAAGACAATTAATTAGATAATGATACAAAAACAATAAGACTTATACTAAATGTGATTATGGGAACTTTTCTTTTTTGCTAATGTATTTACTTTTTCATTAATTTATTCATTGGTATAACTCTATAGTAGCAAGGCTGAAATTTAGATTCAGAGATCTTTGGTGGGCACATTAGTTATTTGCAGTTATTGTTGGGCAAATTACCTAGATTGTCTTAACTTTGGTCACCTCACCAGATAAATACGTTCAATAATATTATTGTCAAGGTGGGAATTAAATAGGTCATATGCAAAAGGCACCTGGCACCAAGGTGCATATAGCTACCCCCAAATTACTAATTCCCTCCATCTTTTCCCCTTGATTTCTGGGTCATCTTGAAAAGGGAGTGAAATTTCTGTAATAAAATATACATCTTTAGGGCTGCCTGGGTGGCTCTATCAGTTAAGCAACTGCGTTTAGCTCAGGTCATGATCCTGGAGCCCCAGGATAGGGTCCCACATCGGGCTTCCTGCTCAGTGGGAAGTCTGCTTTGTGGTCTGACCCTACCCCTCTCGTGCGCACACACACACACACACTCTCTCTCTCTGTCTCTCTCTCACTCTCTCTCAAATAAGTAAATTCAAACTTAAAAAAAAAATACATCTTTATTTATGGATTTGTTTTTATATTAAGAACACTTAAGTTTTAAGAATTCTAACAAATATTTTCTTTGGTAAAATACAAACTTTTATTTTCACTAGGTGAAGGCTTTAGTAGTTCTCTTCAGTCTTCTTAAATATCAAAACTTAACAATTTTAAGAATTCAGTTAAGGGTGCCTGGTGGCTCAGTTTGTTAAATGTCTGCCTTTGGCTCAGGTCCTGACCTCAGGGTCCTGGAATTGAGCACCCGCCCTGCCCACCCTGCACCCATCTCCTTGCTCAGCTGGGGGTCGGCTTCTCCCTCTCCCTCTGTCTCCTGCTTGTGTTCTCTATCGTTCTCTCAAATAAATAAATAAAATCTTTTTTAAAAATTCAGTATAAATGAATCAAAAATTATGTATAAATGAATCAGACCATATTAAACTTTCTTTGAAATACACCAAACATCTAGATCTAAAGAAAAATATTAAAGGCAGAAGAGATCTTTTTTAAAGATTTTATTTATTTTATTTGACAGACAGAGGTCACAAGTAGGCAGAGAGGCAGGCAGAGAGAGAGTGGGAGGTAGCCTCCCCCCGGAACAGAGAGCTCGATGCAGGGCTGGATGCGGGGCTCGATCCCAGGACCCCGGGATCATGACCTGAGCTGAAGGCAGAGGCTTTAACGCACCGAGCCACCCAGGCGCCTCTATACAAGTAATTTTTTAGGAACATTCCTTTTCTTTCTCTAGCAGGGTGAATTTTACTCTATGTAAAAGCTTCAATAAACATTTCTTAAAATTTCTTAAAAAATTAAAAATTTTTAAATTAAAAAAATTAAAATCTTAAAATTTCTTAAAAAATATTTATAGGGAGCTAAAAATGCTCTCCGAGAGCTATATTATAAAACATATAAAGGATCAGAACTGAGATAGACAAAGAGAAAAATCCCAGGAAAATACATATTGATGGTTTTAAAGATAGAGGATGGCTCCATGAGCCAAGGAATTCAATCAGCCTCAACATCTACATCTATGTATCTACATCTACATGAATGTAGAATAAAACCACAATGGGATGCCATTCCCAGCAAACTGGCCAAGAAAAATCAGAGTATTGGTAAGGATAAAGTATAAAGGAGATGATTGCTCTTTGTGTTCATTTTATTTTGCTGTTATAACAGATTGTCACAAACTTAAAAGGACATAAATTTATTACTTTACAATTTTGTGGGTTATAAGTTCAACAGGGTCTCAATGGCCTAAAATGTAGTTGTTGGCAGGGCTGCTTTCCCTTCTGGAGGCTCTAAGGAAAAATCTGTTTCCTTGCCTTTTCCACCTTCTAAAGGCTGGTTAAATTCCTTGGCTCATGGCCGCCTGTGTGTGTCATCCTTCTTCAAAACCAGCTAACATAAGTTAAATCCTTCCCATGTGGAATCAACTCTTCTGTCCCCCTCTTCTACTTTCAAGGGCCCTAGTTTATTGAGTCCACTGTGGGGATAACCCAGGGTGGATCTCCTAATCTCAAGGTTCTTATTCATACATTTGCAAATTCTTTTTGCCATGTAAGGTAACACATTTACAAATTCCAGTGATTAGGGTGGGGAAATCTTTGGGCTGTAAGGAGCATTATTATGTCTACCACTGAGGGGAATGTTAATTAAAAGAGTTATGAAAAAACAATTTGCATTACCTAGAGGAATTCAATAGGCACATGTTCTAAGACTTAGACATTTTACTTCTAGGTGTATACCCTAAGAAATTCTTTCACATTTTCATAGGGAGTCATGTACAGAATGTTTTTAGCAGAATTGTTTTTAATAGCCCCAAAGTAGAAAAAATCCAAATGCTCATCAATGGTAGAACAGATAAAGATATTGTGAAATATTATAAAACAATATTATACAGCAGTGTAAATTAATGACTTAACAACTATAGGCATTACCATTAATGAATTTCCCAGATATGATATTGAGGTGGAGAAACAAGTCATAGAAGAATATATAAGGCATGATACTATGTATACAATATTCAAAACATTCACAATTTTTCAATATATTCTTTTTGGATGTATAATTATTATAAGTTGTAAATAGCAAGAGAATTTTGAACCTGAGATGAGCCCAGATACATAAGTGCTTTATTGATTTTTTTGTTGTTTTTATGCTTTATTTTATTTTTATCTTTATTATTTTTATTTATTTGACACAGAGAGACACAACGAGAAAGGGAGCCCAAGAAGGGGGAGTGAGAGAGGGAGAAGCAGGCTTTCCTTCAAGCAGGGAGCCTGATGTGGGGCTCGATTCCAGGACCCTGGGATCATGACCTGAGCCGAAGGCAGACGCTTAACGACTGAGCCACCTAGGTGCCCTATTTTTATTATTTTTAAAGATTTTATTTATTTATTTATTTATTTGAGAGAGAGATTATGAGCAGGGTGGAAGGGTAGAGGGAAAAGCAGACTCCTCGCTGAGCAAGCTGTCCCATGTGGACTTCATCCCAGGACCCTGGGATTATTATCTGAGCCAAAGGCAGCTGCTTAACCAATAGAGCCACTCAGACATCCTTTGTACTTGATTTTAAATTTTTCTGTAAATTGTGTTTTTCTTTACTTTCTTTAAGGATGTAAGGTATATTTTATAATAATCTTAAAAAATATTTGTTGGGATGATCTTAGTTTTATTATATATAATCTATGTTTTTGGTCCAGTTATATCATTCAGTTTCAAGATTAATCATTTATAAAATGGAGATAATTATATTTACCAATGTAAAAACAAAATTATTTAATTCATGTAAATGTCTGATAAACAACCCATTATATGAAATAATCCCTTATTTAAGAATGATATAGTCAGTACTTATAAAAGAAAAATTTTAATTATATATCTGCACATCAATGAACTGGGGTAATTAAATAGTTAAGAAATAAAAATAGATGAGCTGCCATGATGACATATCAGGGGATACTTAACTTTGAGCAAACAAAAAGAATGGTCTGATTATAAAAATTTTAAAAATTCTTATGCTCTGCATTTTTGTGCATTCTAAACAATGGGTCATGGATCTCTGTTAGTCTGCTAAGACATCACATGTATTTTCTTTTATTTTACTTCCCAAATATTCAGAGTCTCATTATTAAATTCCATTATCTCAAATAATCCAAATATCCTTTCAAATCATTCAACAGCTATTTATTGAGTGAACCATTGTTTCTGATCCAAGGGATACAGCAGTGAACAGGCCATACAAAGTCTTTGTTCTGATGGAGTTTGGAGTCATTCTTGTGGAAAGAGACAGAACATTAACCTATCCATTATCGATTTGTTCATCTGTCTGTCCATATGCCTGTCTATGCATCCACCCACCCATCAACCCTTCCATATGTACATGGAATTCAGGTAGTTACATGTGACCATGATGGAAGAGAATGAACTGGATAACAAGACAAAGAGTAAGGATAGTAAGTCAAAGTTTGGCTAATGACAACAGTGCACTGAGGGAGGTTTTTCTGAAAAGGTAAAGGCTGATGAATTGATTGCAGTGAGGCAAGATAAGATTAGAAAACCGTGTTAGAAGGTGTGCTACTCTTCTTTACCCAGTGTCCACTCCTTCTCACCTGATCTGTGCTTTGGGAGACTGATTGGCATAGACCATATCAGGAGGCATGTTGCCCTCTGACATCCAGTGGAGTTTAGCTAATGGGGGATACAAGTAAGAGATTGGAATGAAGTGGGAGACTGAGGTGTAGGGGATATTTTATTTCTGATGGGTGTATGTGAGCTGGCTTTATCTGACTATAAAAAATCCAAAGTCCTATCAGCTGTTGGTAGCCACTCCACTTTCCCTCTATTCTTACTCTTTCAGGTCCGAAGTGATAAAATCTCCCACTGTCCCTATCACTGTCACTATCTCATTCCTTGTAAATTTTACTAAACCTTCCCAACACCTTTGCAAAGAGTCTTCTCAATTAGTTTGAGGATGCCATATCTTTTCTGCTGTGGTCCTGACTGATGCAGATGCTGTTGAAGTATACCATGGGAACAGAGCAGGAGAGAGGGGACTAGAAGTGGATATGGTGGGAAGAGGTCGTTTCCTGTATATATTTTAGAGATACAACCAGATTGATGATAAATTGAATGTTATATCTGAGGAAAAAAAAGAGAAAGATTCCCATGTTGGTTGTCATCAAGTATGTGGATAGACCATTGAAAGAAAGAGCAGCAGAGAAGAAGCAGTGGAAAGCAGGTGAGAGGGAAAAGGGAAAGCAGGTTTTACCTCTTGAAAATGTTATGTTTGCAGTTCTTTGGCTTTCTCCTTTCTGCTCTTGTCTTCAGAGCATGAACTTTTTTTTTAAAATTTCATAATATTTTATTTTAAAATTTAATTTAATTTAATTTTATTTTTTTCAGTGTTTCAAAATTTATTGTTTATATACCACATGCAATACGTGCCTTCCTTAATACCCACCACCAGGCTCACCCAACCCCGCCACCAACCTCCCCTCCAAAACCCTCAGTTTGTTTCTCAGAGTCCACAGTCTCTCATGGTTTGTCTCCCCCTCCAATTTCCCACAATTCACTTCTCTCCATCTCCCAATGTCCTCCGTGTTATTCCTTATGCTCCACAAGTAAGTGAAATCATATGATAATTGACTTTCTCTGCTTAACTTCTTTCACTCAGCTTAATCTCCTCCAGTCCCTTCCCTGTTGATATGAAAGTTGGGTATTCATCCTTTCTGATGGAGGCATAATACTCCATTGTATACATGGACCACATCTTCTTTTTTTTTTTTTTAAGATTTTATTTATTTATTTGACAGAAAGAGATCACAAGCAGGCAAAGAGGCAAGCAGAGAGAGAGGGGGAAGCAGGCTCTCTGTTGAGCAGAGAGCCCGATGTGGGGCTCAATCCCAGGACCCTGGGACCATGACCTGAGCCAAAGACAGAGGCTTTAACCCACTGAGCACCCAGGCACTCCTGGACCATATCTTCTTTGTCCATTTGTCCATTGAAGGGCACCTTGGTTCTTTCCACAGTTTGGTGACTGTGGCCACTGTTGCTATGACATTGGGGTACAGATGGCCCCTCTTTTCACTACATCTGTATCTTTGGGGTAAATACCCAGTAGTGCAATTGCAGGATCATAGGGTAGCTCTGTTTTTAATTTCTTAAGGAATCTCCACACTGTTTTCCAAAGTGGCTGCACCAATTTGTATTCCCACCAACAGTGTAAGAGGGTTCCCCTTTCTCCACATCCTCTCCAGCACTTGTTGTTTACTGTCTTGTTGATTTTGGTCATTCTGACTGGTGTAAGATGGTATCTCAATATGTTTTTGATTTGAATCTCCCTGATGGCTAATGATGATGAACATATTTTTTTTTCATGTGTCTGTTGCCCATTTGTATGTGTTCTTTGGAGAAGTGTCTGTTCATGTCTTTTGCCTATTTTTTGATGCCATTATCTGTTTTGTGTGTTGACTTTGAGTTCTTTATATATCTTCAATATCAGCCCTTTGTCTAGTGTCATTTGCGAATATCTTCTCCCATTCCGTGGGTTGCCTCTTTGTTTTGTTGACTGCTTCCTTTGCTGTGCAGAAACTTTTGATCTTGATGAAGTCCCAAAAGTTCATTTTCGCTTTTGTTTCCTTTGCCTTTGGAGGCATGTCTTGAAAGAAGTTGCTGTAGTTGATGTTGAAGAGGTTACTGCCTATGTTCTCCTCAAGGATTCTGATAGATTTCTGCCTCATGTTGAGGTCTTTTATCCATTTCAAGTTCATCTTTGTGTATGATGTAAGAGAATGGTTGAGTTTCATTCTTCTATACAGAGCTGTCCAATTTTCCCAGCACCATTTTATTGAAGAGACTTTTTCCCACTGTGTATTTTTTCCTGCCTTGTCAAAGATTAGGTGACCATAGAGTTGTGGGTCCATATCTGGGCTCTCTACTCTGTTCCACTAATCTATGTGTCGATTTTTGTGTCAGTACCATGCTGTCTTGGTGATCACAGCTTTGTAGTAAAGCTTGAAATCAGGCAATGTGATGCCCCCAGTTTTGTTTTTCTTGTTCAACATTTCCTTAGCAATTTGGGGCTCTTCTTGTTCCATACAAATTTTAGGATTGTTTGTTCATCTTTTTGAAAAATGCCAGTAGAATTTTGACTGTGATGGCATTGAAAGTATAGATTGCTGTAGGCATTATAGACATTTTAATAATGTTTATTCTTCTGAACCATGAGCATGGAATGCTCTTTCATCTTTTTGTGTCTTCTTCAATTTCTTAATGAGTGTTCTGTAGTTCCTTGAGTACAGAACCTTTACCTCTTTGGTTAAGTTTATTCCCAGATACCTTATGGCACTACAGTAAATGGAATTGATCCTCTAATTTCCCTTTCTAAATTTTCATGGTTAGTGTATAAGAAGCAACTGATTTCTATGCATTGATTTTGTATCCTGCCACATTACTGAATGGCTATATGAGTTCTAGTAGTTTGGGGCAGAGTCTTTTGGGTTTTCCATATAACTATCATGTCATCTGCGAAGAAAGTTCGACTTCTTCTTCGTCAATTTGAATACCTGAATAGACCAATATCTAGTAATGAGATTGAAGCAGTGATCAAAAACCTCCCCCAAAACAAGAGCCTAGGACCTGACAGATCCCCTGGTGAATTCTACCAAACATTCAGAGAAGAAATAGTAACTATTCTCCTGAAGCTGTCTCAAAAAATAGAAACAGAAGGAAAACTTCTAGACTCTATGAAGCTGCATCACCTTGATCCCCAAGCCAAGGAAAGACCCCATCAAAAAGGAGAATTTCAGACCAATATCCCTGATGAATATGGATGCCAAGATTCTCAACAAGATCCTAGCTAATAGGATCCAACAGTACATTAAGGAGATTATCCACCATGACCAGGTGGGATTTATCTATGGGATGCAAGGGTGGTTCAACATTCACAGGTCAATCATTGTGATAGAACAAATCAATAAGAGAAGAGAGAAGAACCACATAGTCCTCTCAATTGTTGCAGAAAAAGGATTTAACAAGATACAGCATCCATTCCTGATTAAAATGCTTCAAAGTATAGGAATAGAGGGAACATTCCTCAACTTCATAAAAATCTATCTATGAAAAACCCACAGCAAATATCATTCTCAATGGGGGAAAAGCTGACAGCCTTCCCTTTGAGATCAGGAACATGACAAGGATGTCCACTCTTGCCACTCTTATTCAGCATAGTATTAGAAGGCCTAGCAATAGCAATCAGACAGAGCATGAAAGTTTAAAGGAGATGGAAAATGGTGGAAAGGGGCAGGCTGATGGGGATAGACAATAGGCCATGGCATTAAGGTCAATATTTGTTTTAAGCCAGGAGTTCAGGGGAGAGATCTTTTCTGTAGATATAAATTTGGTCATTGTCAACATACAGATGTTATTTAAAGCCAAGACTTTTGGATAAGACCCTCAATGAAAAGTCCATGTGCCTATTCCCTAAAACCTGCAAGTTCTTTATAAACACATCTATGTTCTTGGTCCACTGCCACTTAAAAAACTCTCTGGGGCTCATGGGTGGCTCAGTCATTAAGTGTCTGCTTTTGGCTCAGGTCATGATCCCAGGATCCTGGGATGGAGCTCTGCATCGGGCTCCCTGCTCAGCGGGAAGCCTGCTTCTCCCTCTCCCACCTCCCCCTGTTTGTGCTCCCTCTCTCCCTGTATCTTCTATCAAATAAAACAAAAAACAAACAAAACAAACCCTTTTCTGTACTCTGTATAGTTTAGGGAGTTCAGAACTATGGACTTCTATTAGCAGTGAGTAAGTGCTGAATTACTGCCTTTTCTATATCTTTGCTTTCTTTCCTGAAATAATTACAAACTACCTTTCTTCCTACTCACTTGTTTACCTTAGCTCTCAAATTTTGTATGAGTTACTCTATTTCTTCTCACCCTTCTTTGTGTATTTTTCAACTTCTCTCCTTCTCTCTGTTACTGTTAAAACACTTTTTTTCTCTTTCAGTTAGCAAATATCCTTAGCCACAGCATAATGCACAATGTTTCTTTAGCTGCCTTCTCTCCCT
Organism: Taxidea taxus jeffersonii; assembly: GCA_003697995.1. Lineage (NCBI taxonomy): Eukaryota > Metazoa > Chordata > Mammalia > Carnivora > Mustelidae > Taxidea > Taxidea taxus. Next base: position 17,370 of record RCUC01136933.1, read on the forward strand.
GAATTCAGATTTGCACTTTCAATTTTTTTCGTCTATTTTTATGTTTATTTTGTTAAGCTTTTTTTTTCTTTTTTTCTGAACTAACAAACAGCATCATAATGGATAGGTTGGCTCTAGATTTCCCTTAATTAATTCTCTGCCTAGAAAAAAGGCAGTATTTATTTTCCTTCAAAAAAACCCATCATTCTGAAAGGATAATAATTATTTTTTAACTGGAGTACTACCAGGAACACCGTCCATAAAACAAAACAAAACAAAACAAACTCCCTAAGGTAGCTCCCATTAAAAAAAATAATTAATCCTTATTCTATTTCATCTATGAGATGAACTGGGAAACAATCAATTTGGAGCTTTTCAGTAATGGAATTGCATCTTTCTTTTCTTCTACTGACTTTTACGGGTTAAATTTAGAAATTCCTTGGTAAATGTGGATCTACTGGGGTGACCAACTGTCCAAGTTTTCCCAGGACATTTCCCAGTTTTCACACTGCAAGTTCTGTATTCAGTGAAATCCCTTGGCTCCTGGCAAACCAGAATGGTTAGTTACCCTGCAATAGGTCAGACTATCTGAACATTTGAAAAGCACACAGATCCAATGCCGAAAGACAGAACTTGTTTTAGGTAAGTGGAATGATTTCAAAGTAACAATTATATATGGGCATGAGAGGTTTCTCAGCTATGAGGATGTGGTTCTTAGAAAATAAACTATTCTTAATAAACAATAAAATTAATGGCATCTTTTTCTCATGTTTTCATTCTGCTAGATAAAGATGAGTGCAATGTTTTTGTTTTCTGGCTAGGATGCAGGATTTACATGGGCCAATATTCTATATTATTTGGGGTACATAACCATAAAAAATAACACCTCATCCTTCTTGCCTACTATGTCAATGGCAGATTTACTCATTTTCTATTCAGGGCTCTAAACCCCCAGTTTTGTCTGCATGTCTCATGTCCTTGGCACTCTGAACACTATTTTTTACTGATCTCTGTCTTATTATTTTTCCTTTCTACAGCTCTATCAAAATAAATTGTTTCCATGTTTCATATTGCATCATCCTCTTACAAGAAAGGAAAACCTTCATTTTCTTATCTCTATTAAACTTGTTTTTTCTTATACGGCCCACCCCTCACCAAGAATCACTTAAATAATTACATATGTTTTAAGATTGTGAGTGAAAATGGCAAAGCTTGAGTAAATTATCTTCTTTTTGCTAAATAATTCAAGCCACAAAATGCAAGTTCTCTTACAAATATTTGATATGCTTACTTTTTAATTACACAAGCTTGACAGAGGAATGGGTAGGTTTTAATCTGCTCCCTACCTATTGTCCCCTTCCCCCTAATTCAAAGTGGAGAGAACATTTTTTATGAGAAATGTGTCAGAATTTTCCCTTTTTTCTAAAGATAAGATATATTTGTCTATGAAAGTCTAAAAAATACATGACATAGTAGAATTTTTAGTTAAACCCCTTGGTTGTTTTCTCTGCATTGTTCAAGTAATCAGAATTCTGAGTCAGAGCTGAGGTTTGGCTTTTTAGTTTAATCTGTAGTAAAACGACATGCTTCTGCTAAATTCTAAATCCCTGTCTTCTCTTTTAAGTGATCCATTAGAATATTTTCTGATTAATAGCTATACTCAGAGAATATCAGGTAGTCAAAGACAAAATATAGTCATGAGAACCAAATTGTCTTTGAGGCAACTGGATTAAAAGAAAGATAGAAAGAAAGAAAGAAAGAAAGAAAGAAAGAAAGAAAGAAAGAAAGAAAGAAAGAAAGAAAAACAACAAAAGAGATCTTTGTTTCTTCTTTTGCACAGCCCCTGATATAATGGTGCATGACTATTGGAGACTGTAGGCATAGTTTTCTCCTTTTAAAATTCTCTCTCCCCCTCACAAATCAATTTGCTGCTAGGAAATAAACACATAATGTATAAAGCCAACTTACAGATTGATATAATTGAAAGGAGAGCATGAGTTTATTGGCAAGGGACCACATTTCGCCTACATGACAGCTCTGGTGGTGGAAAGCTGTTTTTGATGTTTGATATATGATCCATTGTGTCTGCTACATTGTGAAGGAATGGAGATATGGTTGAATAGGACCAAGGAAAAGCTCAGGAATCCAAATCCTCATGCCTCTTTCCCCCATTCACATTAGATTCTTTATCACAGTTTTGTCAAAATTGGGAATTGATTTGTTCTGATAAAAGTAATTCAGGAGCACCTGGGTGGCTTGGTGGGTCAAGCCTCTGCCTTCTGCTCAGGGTCCTGGGATCAAGCCCCGAATTGAGCTCTCTGCTCAGCAGTGAGCCTGCTTCCCCCTCTCTCTCTGCCTGCCTCTCTGCCTACTTGTGATCTCTGTCTGTCAAATAAATAAATAAACAAATAAGTAAATAAATAAATAAAATCTTTTAAAAAAGAAAAGTAATTTCAGTACATAAAGCCATTGCCATTATTTTACCAAAGTGCTATTAAGGTTCATATTTGTTACCTGTTGTCATTATGATACTTATATGAACAATGGAAATAATTGGTTATACTTCAACATCAAAAGAACATTTCACATGCTTACATACATTTTTAAGGGTCTCTTTTGTGAGTTCTTTTGTTGTGTTTGTAGCCTTGGAGGGCTTCTCTGTGAAGTCAAGGCCAGACAGATGTTGACTTAATATGAGCAAGTGTCCCTACAACAGTAGATTTCTAATACAGAATTTTAATATAGAATGTTGCTTTTTGAAGTTATAGATTTCCTATAAAAGTAAATGTTTGAGCAAATGCTGGAAGACCCGCTGATGAGCATACCATTATGAAATTTCCACATTGCTTCTAGGATGAAACTACGTGTCCTCAAAAGTCCCTTTCAAATCTAACACACTAAACTTCTCAATAAGGATTCCATAACAGATATTTACCAGTTACATATGACATATAGTCAACCTGACGCCAACACAACTTTTAAATTAGAAAATGATTCGGGCTGTTTCTGTGGAGGTAGATGTGAGGATGTTAACCTCTCCTAAACATAGTGAGTAATATGCTTTTTCTTGGAAAAAAAATATATATATAAAAGCTGTCTGGAGCTTTTTAATAATTCATGCTCTTTTTCATTACAAAACCAAAAAGTCAACTTAAAAACTTAGTAAAATTTTTATGAAAGTTGGAGCTTATAATAACTTTGACTTTTTAAGGAGTGAAGACAACAACATTGCTTCCTTATATACCTCTTTTCAATAAAAACCAATTTAAAAATTTACATTTTTCAAGGAGGGATGATTCCCACAAACAAAACATAAGTATGCATCACACGTGCCAGGATGGACGCCTGTCACTCAAATCCCTGTCATGCCGTAAGCTACCCTGATGCAGTCAGAGAGGAAAATAGAGTTAGTTAGATGCGTTTACAGAATGATGTCTGCATGAGTGGCAGATGTCTGTGCTATAACCACATTATGTGCACTCAATTTTTATTATAGAACAATTGCTTCTAATAACTTTTATGTTCATGATCAATGTGTCATAAATTCACCTGAATTTCAAAAATGACCTAAGGAATTGAAAGAATGGCTCTTCAGTTGTTTTCTCCCAATATATTCAATAATAACAATAAAAAAAGTAACTGATTTGGACAGGTATTGAACTGTGGATTCTGAAAATCTGTGCGATCTCAAATATGCGGCCCAGTCTTCCTGGTTCATGAAAGACCTGCCATTACGTCCAATATGATTATCAATCATCGGCCGCACAATATTGTCTGCTGTAAGTGGGTAGTGTGATTAAAAGCAGCAATTTAAGCATGATCTGGAAAGCTGCGATCTTTATTGACAAAGTGAACTGGTGACGCTCTCTTTTCATGTTATTTGTACTCAATTTGTGCTGCTTTCAGTTATTGATAGAATCTATTACTATTTCGGTTATGATATCATTCCACATTATATCAAATCAATAACAAATGTCACGTGAAGCAAGAAACATGTTCATTTATCCTGTAGAAATATCTTAGCTTATTTTTGTCATCTTCAGTTTCATTCAGGAATAAGCTGATGGAAATAATCTAGGTTTGATGATCAATTTATTTATGTATGTAATAGGCTTTTACCTTCATATTTATAAATATTTCTTCCATCTTTACCACAGACTCTAGGTTTTCTGCACTGCTGACTCCTTAACATTAATACTGATAGTAACCACATTTTCAGCTGAATAAAAGTGGGAAACAGACAAAATATTATTTTAGGAGTGTACATTTGTTGGCTGTCCTGGAAACCAGCTTCTACCTCATTTTTGCCCTGAGCATATATTGTTTAATCTTTAAATATGGGTGTATATTTACATATAAACACACATACGTTTTGCATTGGTTTCTATTAGAAACAAATCTGATTTAAATTAAATGTTTTCCTGTATTTAGTCTGAAATGCCAGCTGGTAATTAGCCAAAAAGAAATACAGTGTAGTCGGTAAGAGCATGGGCAGGTGGAGCCAGGTGTTTAGGTTTAAATTCGGTTAAGTCATTTATTAGCTATATAATATTCAGGACTAAATTAAGCACTCTGTGTTTCAGCTTCATCATCCGTAAAATTAGTTTTTGGGAAATAAAATGTATTAATTAATGTTCTAACTGTTCTTGGTACTCAAGTACTGTTAAGCTCTTATTATTAGTGGTTATTCTAGTGAAGGTATCAAAACTAGGCACCTGGCTATATGTGTCTGTGTTCGTCATCATAAAAAAGGGATTTAGACCTGGAACTGGAGGAGTTCAGGTAGTGAAGAGAAGTGGGCGAAGAGAAGTAAGCCAAGACTACTTGTAAGTGGTCTGACAGTATTTAGAGATTCAGCCAGAAAGTGAGACTGAGACCTGCTGACAAGATTGGAAGACACAGGGACAGGATCCTGAAAATCCAGTGCAGAAAGTATTTCATTAAGGAAGTAGTGATGAACTATCTCCATGGTTAAGAGGAGGTGATGACGATAGGATTAAGAATTGTCAATTAGGAAGAAGTTGCTGTGGCCGAGGTCGAAGAGGTTGCTGCCTGTGTTCTCCTCAAGGATTTTGATGGATTCCTTTCTCACGTTGAGGTCCTTCATCCATTTTGAGTCTATTTT
>RCUC01136934.1:0-17151 GCA_003697995.1 Taxidea taxus jeffersonii
AACAACTGTGGTTAGAAGTGCAAGGGGAAGGGGAAGGTGTTCTCTGCAGCATGTATCTCAGTGTGGAGGTTCATTACCATAGAATTAAAATATCTGACGAAACTCCCAAGCCAGGCATTTAAGCTGGGACAGGGGCTCCTTGGGCTCTTTGCAAACAGCCCCCTCTTCAAGCCCTAGCACAGGCTTGGCACAGAGAGGGCACTAGACCCTCCCATTGACCAAATAGAGCACGACCTTCCTCTCCAACCTCCTTCCCACATCCCACCTCTCATAAACCTCATCCAGCACTCTGGTCCCCTACACTTCTAGAAAGGAAAGCCTCAACTTTCCTTTCTAGAAGTCTGGCTTCCTGCCACCTCTTCACACTCTCTCCCTGGAATTTCCTTCGATCTCATTTAAATTCAGTTGATGTTTCAACCTCTGCCACCTCCCTAAAGCCTCTAGGACTTAGGGACAAGTCCTCTAGAAGGACATCCAGCCTGATGTTATTTCACACCCCTTCATTCCTAAGCCCTTTGGGTAGCAGATCTATAGTTCTTTTCATTAACAATCTTTTATTCTATTAATAATGATATAGCTATAAGTATACATCAATAATTAATGTAAAGTATTATGTCATTTTGCCATCTATATCAATATTGTGTAAAGCAAATTCTTCCGCACTTTCTTCCAAACAGGTTATAAGTTTCTTGAAGCTTAAAAATAATGTTTAGCCACGTGTTTTACAAAGGGTAGGATGCCAGGTAGACATTCGTTCATTGAGAGTGGAAACTGCGCTCAGTTTATGCACTCCTTTCGGGAGTACACATCCATGGATATAAATCTCTCTCCCTTTCTTCCTTCCTTCCTTCCTTCCTTTCTAGAGAAATGAGTAGAGCCTGGAACCCTCTGTTGCTTCCCCATTCAAGGCTCCCTTTGAGATCCATAAATGAAGAAAGACCCAGAGAAGTGGCGGTGGTTCCCTTTCCACCCCCTTTCTCTGAGATGTGGTTCCTCTTGACAAAGAAGAATGTCAAGCCTCAGTTCCCTGAGGGTAATTTGTCTGGTAATTATATGCAAAGACTCAGATCCCTAAAAGAGGGCTTGACTTTGTTGTCACCTGGGAAATGTCAACAAATGACATTATCTCCTGTGGAGCCAGCACGTGGCTTCTGGGTGGGCAGGGAGGGTCAATAGGGGAAGCAGGTGAGTCAGGGGCCCTCAGGGTCACCAGGGACTGGGATAGGAGGGACACTTCATGACTCGGCTCCCTGTGACTTTGTTCTTCTGGATGAAATTTAGAAAAAATCCATCATGTCTCCTTTAGGAAGAGAATCTTGAAAGGCAGATCGACTTTCTGCTTTTTGAGTTGGAAACAGAGGAAGAGCCTTGCCAAAGCCAGGGTGGGTGTGTGCAGTATCATGACCCCATGCTTGCTGGCTTGACTGAGGCACCCCCCAAAGCCGGCAGTGAGCAACGGGAGGCCAGCTCTTCTCTGCTTCCCACTGGAGTAAGCTGAGGTCAGGGGAAAGACCGTGTGGTTGGTGAAGCCGATTATGGTCACTTATAACTCCAGTTAGCCAGTGCTTGCTGTGGGCTAAGTGCCTTACATCCATCCTCTTCTTCAATCCTTAGCACAACTTTGGAGAATTTTCCATTTTATAGAAAAGGAAACTGAAGCTCAGAGAGGTAAGAAAATCTGCCCTGAGTCACACAGCTAATAAAGAGCAGGGCTGGGTTTTAAACCCAGGTGTCAGGTGCTTTGGATTCTAGTCCTGATTTTGCTACTGTTTAGCTTCATGACATAGGAAGGACAATCCATAAAACTTCTTTGAGCCTCTCTGTCATCTTCTTAGAACGAAGGGTCTGGGTTGGATGATCTGGAACTCCTCTGTTCAATATGGTGGTCAGTATGGTGGTCACTTGCCAGATGTGGCCATTGAGCACTCGATGTGGCTTGCCTAATTTGAGAAATGTCGTAAGTGTTTGTTACATACCGGATTTCAAAGACCAGAAAAAAAGAATGTGCAATATATTGATAGTATTTTAAATACTGATTACATTTTAAAATGACAATATTACATATATTCTATGTATCACATACATATGGCTAAATGCATACATATTATTAAAGTTAATTTTACCTGTTTTATTTTTAGTTTGTAAAATGTGGGGCTAGTAGAACATTTACAGTGACCAGCGTGGCTCAAATGATTTTTTTCTCGGAAAGTGGTTTCTAGACTTTTCTGACAAATTGTACTAAAGATCACATATCTCAAGAATTGCTATTTCTGCATGACTCTTCGGGTCTCGAGTTGGGGATAGGAGTAGGAACCGAAGCCAAGGGACAAAGCACAGACAGCCAGTGCCATCCATGGGAAAGTCACAGGCTCTATCAGGACGCAGACTGGTCACTCAGCTCGCTTACAAATGATCTTGGATCTGACAGCATGTAGTCTAAACACCTGACAACATGGTGTCCTACACTTTTCAGCAAGCACATCCACCATCACACTTGCAGGTCCCGGGTAAAATGCTTTACACAGAATTCCTTACCAAGTGTATGATTTCATCTAATTCTTACAATAGTGCTCTGGAAGCAAAATCTGCTATTATGCGGACTTCACACATCTGTGTGACAACTGAGGCACAAGACAGTTTAAGCAACTTGTCCAAGGTCATAGAGCTGGTTAATGATAAGTGTGTCTGATTCAAACACTTATGTGTATAATCATTAGGTAATACGACCCAATCTAAGAAGCCTCAGTTTCTCCAGCTGTAACCAGATGACAAGTGGAAAAAAGCAACTGTTTTGTGGGAAGGACACTGGTCCAGGAGGAACCTTCCAAAAGATCCTTGATTTTGCTCAGGGATTATTTATCTAACTCGGAGGGCTTGTCCATCATTAGCTACCTCCAAGTCAGAAGTGCTCCGCTAGGCTCTATGCCCCAGTGGTTTGGAGACTGTGCTTTCTAGGTTCTTCAGGTGAAGACAGACAGCGGTAAGGCTGATGGAAATAATTATTTACCATGCATAAAACTGCCAAGCGGGGACGTCTGGGTGGCTCAGGCGGTTAAGCGCCTGCCTTTGGCTCTGGTCATGATCGCAGTGTCCTGGGACTGAGCCCCGCATCGGGCTGCCTGCTCAGCAGAGAGCCTGCTTCTCCTTCTCCCTCTGCCTGATGCTCTGCCTGCTTATGCTCTCTCTCTCTGTGTCAAATAAATAAAATCATAAAACAAACAAACAACAAAAACACAAAAAAACAACCCTGCCAAGCAATTGAGTAAAAACTGGGAGGTTTGTCTCCGTTATCCAACAATTTCCCAAACATTCAGGTTTGGCAATTTAGAGGTTGGACTTTTAAATTTCCTTCCAGGTATGTGATGCTGTATGTGCCAGTCAGAAGAGAGAGCTTGCACGGTAATTTGAACACAAAAATGTTAATATAAAGAATTAGTAACTATAATGGGTGATTAGAATAATGAGGGGTTCACTAGGCAGAAGTAAAGAGAACCCTAAAGGTGTAGGAATAGCAGTTGAAAGAAGCAACTTTTACCTCCAGGGCTGAGAGAGGAGCCCCAGGAACACCTCCCTGCCTCTTGTCCACTCTCCCTCCCCCCCAACTCCCCAGGCCGGGATTCAGACATGGTTGGAGAGAGCATGCTTGTGGCCTCCCAGATAGAAAAGGAGTAGCCGCGTCAGTGGAATCTCCTGGAGATTTGCCCTGTAGACCTCATCATAAATGAGCTCTCCAGGGTGCAGACAGAGCTGTCGGGGAGGTTGTGTCTCTCGGAAGGCATTTAGATAAAAGGAGCTGAGGTGCTGGGGGAAGCTGCTAGATGTGGGGCGCTGCTGGCTGCCATGCACAGAACTGGACACTCGCAAAGCCACCTGTGCGGCCGCCGCCGCCGCCGGAAGAGTTGCCCGGGCGCAGGAGCCTGGCGCTGAAGAGCTGCCCACTCGCCAGGAGCTGGGCAAGCCGTGTGTGCTGCGGCCTCCCGGTGCGGAAGAAGGTTCTGGGCGGCAGGAGCTGGACGCTGAAGACGCGCCCGGTGCGCGGGGGCGAAACAATGGAGCCGCCGGCCGGTGATGGTGATGGTGCCGCCGGGCAAGAGCGCCAAATGAGGATGGGCATCCCCTTCCCCCTGCGAGGGCTCTCCATGCTTTCTACAGACATGGCCTACCATGATGCTGGCAGGCAAAGGAAAAATATCGAAAGGGTCCATATCATTTTTTTCAGAGCAGGCAATGAAGGGTGAACTTGGAGCCGAGAGACAATAAATCCATGACTGGCATCCTACCCAAGAAAAGAGTGGTTTTTAAACTCTAGCGTCCCTTCGCAACACCCGGTACTGGTGAACCCCCTGGAGTCCTAGGACCCCATTCTGACCCAGGGGATCTAAGATTGGCTCTGGGATTTGTGGTTTATACAGGTGCTCTATGTCACCTGGATGTGATTTGCTACCATCAATATTCACTTGGATGATTGCAATAATCTCTTAACTGATGTCCCCAATTGTCTTCTTATTCCTGTATCATGGATTTTGCACAAAGCAGCCAAGTGATCCTATTACCCCCCCCCCACTTTTTTTTTTTAAGATTTATTTTATTCATTTGACAGAGAAAGAGAGAGAGAGAGAGAGAGAACAAGCATGGGGAGGGGCAGAGGGAGAAGCAGACTCCCCACTGAATAGGGAGCCTGACACGGGGACTGGATCCCAGGACCCTGAGATCATGACTTGTGCTGAAGGCAGATGCTTAACCCACTGAGCCACCTAGGTGCCCCTTAGTGATCCTATTCTAATATAAGTTAAAATATGTCACTCACCTATTCAGAAACCTTCAGTGGGTCCCCATCTCACTAGAGAAAAAGCTCAAGTCCCTACAGGGACTTGCATGATTTATCTTTGTTCGGCTTATGTGGACCACACTGATTTGCTCATTGTACCTAAAACATTCTGGGCACACCACAGCCTCAGGACCTATTTTATCACAATTCCTTCATCCTAGGGGGTTCCCCTCCCAGATTTCTGCAAAGCTCAAGCCCTCACTTCTTCCTATTCTTTGCTCAAATGATACTTCTTCGGCAAACTCTTCGCTGACCACCCTCTTTAAAATGACAGCTCTCGGCAGGGTTTGAAACATGGCAGACGACATGGACCAGCAACAAACCACCAACACCGTAGAAGAGCCCCTGGATCTCATCAGGCTCAGCCTAGATGAGCGAATTTATGTGAAAATGAGAAATGACAGAGAGCTTCGAGGCAGATTACATGCTTATGATCAGCATTTAAATATGATATTGGGAGATGTGGAAGAAACTGTGACTACTATAGAAATTGATGAGGAAACATATGAAGAGATATATAAATCAAAAAAACGGAATATTCCGATGCTTTTTGTCCGGGGAGATGGTGTTGTGCTAGTTGCCCCTCCATTAAGAGTTGGCTGAAACAAAGAATTTATCATGTTTGGAATATAGGAGTTTTTGTATGATTGCCTCTTTAAATGTAGAAGACATTTAAAAGAGAAACCTGCATAAATTTTGATATTAAGAAGTGACCAAGGATTCTTCCACTCCTGAAATGAGTTGATTTGTAGATAACTCAAAAATTCTTAAGCTAACGGGCATTTTAATTTTTTTTCCAACCCTATCAATAAATGTGATCGCCAAGATGCAGAACTCTTTTTTCAGGAATTAATTTGTTCTGTTGTTTTCTCAGACAGTTTCTGGGTTGGTTTTTCTTTTAAATTAAACTTGATGTTTCCTTTTTTGATACAAAAAAAAAAAAATTACAGCTCTCTTCCTACCTCTTTAACCGGGTTACTCCTGATTAACCTTCCCTGGTTGTTTTTCTCCATAGCACTTACCATCATTTAACTTATTATCTGTTCCACTTACTTATATTGTTTGTTTCAGTCTTGTCCCACTGCAATGTAAACTCCATGAGAAAAAGAATTTGTATCTGTTTTGTTCCCTGTTGTCCTCTCTGGGGTCTTGGGTGGTGCTTTGGACAAGATGTGCTCCATGAATATTAGTTGAGTGAATGAATATAGCCTACACTTCCAGAAACTTCTCTGTGGAGTACATAGATTGTAGGGTTGTTATACTAATGGAGAGCCAAGCTCCTTAACAGTTCTCAAACACGTCAAAAGCTCCACGTACATGAACACTAACATGGACTTTTCAAGGAGATACCCTTCGTGAAAACAGAGGCTTCTAGAACAGGGGATGCAGGAGGTAAGAGAACATGCCTGTACCTATTCAGAGGGGTGCAAAAGCAGCCCAGTTCGATGAAAGAGCATGTACAGCTTTGGAGAGAGAACATTGTAATGACTCACAATGACTATTTTCTGAGAAAGGCTGTATTCTTAGTCACTGGCCTCTGAAAAGTTTCTAGAGGCTCTTGGATTTAGAAAACTAGGCTCCAGATACAAAAAAGCAGGTCTGTCTGTCTTTTTCCCAGAGCCAACTTTTCTTGCTTTGGGAGGAAGGAAGCATGCCTGTGTTGGTACTTCCTTCAGGCTCTGGAACTCGTCCTCCATCACTACCCGGATCAGACCTCTCCCGCTGGCTCTTCACACTGAAGGACTGCATGAATTCCAAGTGTGGCCTTGCGAGTGAGTCATATCCCTCTTTCACGTGACTTGGACCTTATTTAGCCAAGGACATTTAAGAGTTTATGGTTGAATTATTTAAGGAGAGGACAAAGGAAGATAGAGAGGTAGATCCTGAGATTAAAGTTGGACTCCGAAGGATGGATTAGGGGCAACAAAATAGGTTTGGCTCATCATGTATATAGGCTACTGTAAGGCCAACAGTCTTTAAGTCTTTTTAGAAATATTTTAGGAGACCTGGGTGGCTCAGTCAGTTGAGGTCATGATCCTGGAGTCCCAGGATTGAATCCTGCATCAGGATCCCTGCTTGGTGGGGAGTCTGCTTCACCCTCTGCCCCTCCTCCCTCTATGTTCTCTCTCACTCTCTCAAATCAATAAATGAAATTTTTTTTAAAGAAATATTTTAAAAATGGAATTGGACAGAGGTGCCTGGGTGGCTCAGTCAGTTAAGCATTTGACTCTTGGCTCAAGTCATGATCTCAGGGTTACAAGATCCAGCCTTGAGTAGGGCTCTGTGCTGGGGATGGAGTCTGTTTAAGATTCTCTCTCTCCCTCTACTCCTCCCCCATTTAAAAAATTTTTTTTTAATGGAATTGGACAGAAAAGGCCAAATCTTGTTATTGTCAGAAGACAGAGGAAAACATGAGACAGAGCTGATTTTCAGTTATTGGGATTGTTAAGTCTATTTATGGAGTCCAGGCAACCTAATCCAATTTAATCCTCCATTAGTATGACTCTCACACCTGATTTTAACACCTGCTAAGAAGGTACCAGCCAAATACATGTTATAATATTCTGCCTGTCCTCAGCATAGGCACGATCGTCTGAAAAGCCCTGCTTTGTAAGTTCACAGAAGTGTGGAAAATGTATTCCCTCTTTGAAGGTTGTCAACTCACCAAAGCTTTGGAAAGTGCCTTGTGTCTTGAGAACTTCCAATGGGAACTCACCACCAAGCATCATTAACTTTTAAAAAGACTATCTCTTGATTATCATTTTACTATCAATATGTCTATTGCATAGGAAGCCAGAAGACTAGCAAGAACAGTTGAAAGAGGCTAACTGACCCTTGGGTGTCCCTAAGAAACATGAAGGAAGACAAGAATAATGCAAGGGAGGTTCATTGACTCCCCTGACCCAGTGCCCTTCTGCAATGATTTCTTGGTTTGTCTTATTTGCTTATATTGGTAATATATGTGCTTTCCAGACTGCCTGATCCAATGGCCAGATCTCCATATCATAGTCCATCAGCAGCTTTTGACAGAGTCCAGCTTGAAAAGGTGTCTTTGTCAGATCTGGATAGTCCTCTCTTCTGGTTATTCATTTACTGGTTATTCACTAACTGTTCCCTCCATCTCTTTTGCTGTTTTCTTGTCACTTCTGCAAGATCTGCCAGTTGGAAGGTCCAAGGATTTAGTCTAAATATCTCTTCCTATGTTGTAACTAATCACTGCCAAGATAACCTCCCTGAGGGTCATGGTTTTAAGTATCATCTACTTTTCAAGAACTTTCAGATTCATATCTCAAGCCAGGACTGTTCCCTGAACACAGGTAATATATAACTTTTTACTTGACACTTTGCCATTTGATGTCTGATGAGTACCTCAAACATAACGTACCCCCAAACAAACTCTTGATTTATATACCCCCCTCAAAAAATCTCCTTCCTATAGTTTTTCCATCTTAGTTAATGGTAATCTTATCTGTTTCATTGCTTATGGCTGGAAAACTTGGATCCCTCCTTGACACTTTCTCTCATCGCCCACATCTGACCCATTAGCATGTTGGTTCTACCTGCAAAATAGATCTAGAATCTGACTCCCACTCCTATCTTGATCCTAGCCAGCATCATTTTCTCTCTAGATTCCTGGATAGCTTTCAAGAGGTCAGTCGAGTTCAACACTTGCCCCCCAAAAATATTCTCAAGACAGTAGCCACAGTGATCCTTTGAATAGGTAAGTCACATCTCCTCTGCTAAAAAAAAACCTTGCATGGTTTTCCATCTCAGGGGAAAAGCCAGAGCTTTGCAGTGGCCCTAAAGGCCCTATGTGATCTGTCCCCACTCCACACACCCATCTAATTTAATCTACCACTGTCACTATCTTCACCCTGGCCACACTAGTCCCTTGACTTTCCTCAGAAGCACCCGCCATGTTCCCATCTCAGACCCTCTGCTTTTGCTGTGCATTCGGCTCTGGAAAGCTTCTCCCAGGTGACTTAATGACTCCCTTCCTCACTTCTTTCAAGGTCCCTGCTCAAATGTTACCTTCCTTGGGAGGTGTTCCCTGCCCTCTTAAAAAAAGAACAATCTGTCTCGGCCAAGTTTCTAGGTAAGGTGTGAATAATTGCAAATAATAATGCAGCCCACCATGTGTTTCTTACCACCACTCTCCTTCCATCCTTTTGTGTCCCCGTAACCTTACTCAATTTTCCCTTCTTAGTGGTTTGTTGCACTTATCATCTGACATAACATATACTTGCTTGTCTGTTTATTGTCTTTTTCCCCAAACTGAAGCAGAAGTTCCATAAGAGCAAAGGAACCTTGTGCGTTGTGTCCACTGCTATATTCCAGTTGCCTTGAATACAACCTGGCAATAGTAAGTGTCCAACAAGTATCTGTTGAATGGATGAATACATACATGGGAAGCAGTGTCTGGTAGATTAGGACACGTGGAATGAATGGTGCTGTTGCAGACTGCTCATTTGTGTCCCTCCAGAATTCAGATGTTGAAGCCACGTGATGGTATTTGGATGCGGAGCCTTTAGGAGGTGATTAGGTCATGAGGACAGAGCTCTTATGATGGGATGAGTCCATTATTAAAGGGACCCCAGAGCCCTCCCTCATCCCTTCTGGCCATGCGAGGACATAGGGAGAAGGTGGCCATCCATGATCTGGGAAGCCAGCCCTCATCAGACACTGAATCGACAGACGTCCCAGTCTAGGACTTCCAAGCCTCTGGACCTGTAAGAAATTAAGTCCTGTTGTATATAGTCCGCCTCGTCTGTGGCATTCTGTTACCATGGTCTGAGAGGACAGAGGCAAGAACTGTGAATCCAGAAGGGTTAGGTGGAGCTGGATGCCTTTAAGAGAACAAGTTGATGAGGGAAGTGTTAGTGTTCAAACTTGAGAACCTTCAGCCAGAGGCAGGAGTCTGTGTGCATCCTATCCAGAGCTCATCTGAACTGTGGTTAACTGGTTCGGCCACTTACTAGTGGTATGTCTTGGACAAGACATTTAACCTTGCTAGGTCTCAGTGTTCTTAGCCATAATATGGGGATAATAATAGAATCTACTTTAGGACAATTATGAAGAAAAATATGTTTAAAATGTCTAGCTCACTGCATACGTATAGTAAGCACGCAATAGATGTTTACAATGATCCCTTTTGTTGTGCAAAATCCAATTTTGGCAGGATGCACCCTGAAACGTCAACAAGGGCTAGCCTGAGGTTTGAGATTGTGGGTGGTTTTTATTTTCTCCTTCTGACTTCTCTTTTCCCATTTTTCTACAATGAATAAGTATTACTATAGGAAGACAAATGAGCATTGTTGCCTTTAAACATAAAAAAATGACCAAAGCAGTGTGTTTAGCAGGGCTGGGACAAGTGGACCAATTTGAGTGGGTCTGATGGTCTGCCCAGGGGCTCATCAGCGTTGTATTCTGCTATTTCTAAAGCAAAGGAACCTGGAGTGTAGAGCCCATGTTCTCAGGACAAGACTGGGAGGAGGCAAGAGGAAGAAATGACAGGCAAGGCAGGGAGCTTTGAAGCCTGAAGGTAAGGGGCTGAAGTGAGGAGCTTCTGGATCTACTTTCCCTTTCATGGCTTAGGACGAGTTTAACTTTAGGGCCCTGTGCTCGGGTGGGGGGGGGGGGAAGAAAACACAAATCAATTCCACTTTGGTTCAAGCATGAGAAGGTTTCATAATGAGGCAAAGTCTGAAAATGGGCTCTTGAGGAAAACTAGATTTCAGTGTGTCGAAGCTAAAGCTTCTCCAGAGGTGCGCTGGGCAATTCTCGGGTTTCTAGTCATCACATTTAAAAAGGAAAAAAAAAAAAAAAGCAGGTGACATTCTTTTCTACCATATATTTTATTCAAGTCCACATATCCAAAGTATCATTTCAACATGTAATCAGTCTCTAATGGTTATTCATGAGATAAGTACCAAAAAATCTGTGGGGTTTTTTTTTGGGCGGGGGGAGAGCTATGAAACCTTGAAACTTCTGGGCATATCTTGCATTTACAGTATATGTCAGTTCAGGCTAGCATCTTCCAAGTGTTCAACAGCCACCTGTGGCCAGTGGCCACCAGTTCTAGAACATGAAACTGTCGCTCCAGGAACGGGGATTCCCAAGAGCAAGCCAGAGCCTTCTCTTTCTTCTCTACTATCTTACCATTATCTCTTCTCAGAGGTCCTCAGATGGCCATTTCCTGCCAGGATCGTTCTTCGGCCAACCTTTCCCAGAAAGGGAGTGTTTCCTGGAAAAGATAGGGCTTGTTGAGAAACACAGAGGGCAGGCAGCAAGCCACGCTGAGGGCACCCCGTGTCACTGCGTGCACCCCGTGTCCCTGCATGCCATTGGGGTCCCCAAGGATACTGCGTGTGGGTAGAAGATAGCTGGTGGCCAGGTCAGTCGGGCTTAGAAACACTCAAGGTTAGCAGAAGGCCTGCGCAGAGGTAGGCAGGGAGAGGCCTTGTGTTTTGGCTACCTGGCCGAGAAGGTGACCTTCATGAGCTCTTCCTGACCTACAGCGCTGCCCCCTCCAAGCCTTCCCCACATCGCCTCCATCCATCCACACTCGTGGTAGCCGTTGTGTTCCTTCTCTCCCAAGGAAGGGGAATTCAAGATAAAGACTTCTTTTCATCTTGCCTGGGGGGAGTACATTTGTCAGCGACGGAGCTGGGGTTTAAACGTGACTAGCTAGTTCATTTGTCACGGGGGCGTATTTATCTGTGTTTAGAAGATTTAATTTTTCCCAATGAAGAACTGTATAAATAGGTCTAATGAGCCTTGAGGGCTCTCATTTGCTTTCAGAGTTTACAGCAAGCTGGGACACCTCAGAGTACACTTGCCTCTCAGAACGCCGTGCCGCTCACCGGAGGGGGACGGCCAAAGGCCAGTGCTGTTCTCAATCTGGGGGGCGCTTGTGGCCTTGGGATGCCCAGGTTTTCCCATTCAGGGGCTTATGTTTTGGGATGTTTAGTTAAGATGATTTTTTTTTCTTTATGCTTCTGATAATCTGCATAATCTTTTGTTTGTGTAGCTGGCGAAGCGCTCTCCAGATAAAAGAGAAGGGCACAGTTAATATATATGAATAGCAGAACATCCCTGGGGGCCTGCCAGCTCTGGAGATTGGCCTCTCCTTCGAGGCGCTGCCTGCTCCTGGCTTTCCTATTTTCTTTCTTTGTTTTATTAGCAGAGTTTCTGTCTAATTAAGGGCCAGTGTTAGCTCCAGCAGTCTAGGGGGAGGGGAGCAAGGGTAGAGGGCACGAGAAGGAGAGACAGACAGACACGCAGGGCTGTGGTACGGAGGGAGGGCAGTGGAGAGCCAGAGAGGTCAGGGTGAGGGAAGGGAAAGAAGGTTTGGAAAAACTGAGAAAAACAGGAAGATAATGAGCAAGGGAGAAGAGAGTGAGAAGACGGGGGGAGGGAAAAGGTGGGGATTAGGAGAGAACATCATAGCTGTTATTGCTGGAAGAGGCCCCGGAGACGATATTTTTGTTGTATAGTCGGGAGAGAGCGGGACAGGGACTTGCCCGTGGCCACCCGCAGTGACCCGCAGAGCCCGGCTTCTGTCCACGGCTGTCCTCTGTGGAACTCCCAGGGGGAAAAGAAAAGAGAGACATATTCAGGGGCTTTTGTAGAACTTTGAGGGTTCTCGCTTCAAGCCAGAAGTCAAGGCTGCTCACCTTGGGTAAAGAAAAAGCCCTCTACCCCCTGCACGGGCCACTGCTTTGTAACAGGTGTTCTCTGCTCTGGGGTAAGGCTTGAAATCACCTGGGTGAGATCAAGAAAGCGGAACTCCTAGTCCAGATTTGCAACACATTAAAAAAAAAAAAAAAAAAAGACCTAGCTGATGCATACTTACCCTGTGTTGACTCCTCTGAGGGTGCCCGTGCTTACTTCTTAGACTCCTCACATCAGAAGAACACGCTCTGTGACTTTCTCTACGACACCCGTGCACAAGCACACACACCGCGAGGGTCGGGGCTACAGGTCCTACCCGCAGCCCTGCGGGGAGTTTGCCAATCCTTTTACTGCTTGCCTCCGTTTCCTCTCCTGAGGAATGGCCGGGCTGGCCTGCTGATCTCTGACGTCTGAAGCCCCTTGGCTTCCACACCCGGTGACTACAGAGACAGACCCATCTGGGGCAGAGAGAGGGGGCTTTGGGCGGGCTTATGAGATGTGTGACTAGACAATTTTCAAAGTTTTCTCTCTGCCCAATTTTCCCTGTTTTTAAAAATCTTGGGGCTAATAACTTCTACCTCATGGAATGTGTGTGAGGACGAGGCCAGGAGAGCCTTGCTCTGGGACGGTGGAGGTGATCACGTCTTCTTCATGGCCCTTGGTTGGCAGCTGTGGCCTCGTCTGTCTTATGACTCTGAGGTGTCTGTGCTGAAAGCTGGCCCCACCTGCTTTAGCCAAAGCTGATCGGGCTCATCTCTTCCAAACTCTAACTTCTAATCATGTCTCCTTGGTAGCTTGAAATCAGCCATGGTGGGATTATTTACACCGAAATTGTCAAATGTTGTAAATCAAGAATTTTTTTGTTTTTGAAGAGTCGATCGTTAAACAGGAGCAGCATACTCTTGGGCCTGCCCTTCCTATTTATTTATGTTTACTCTAATTTCTCTGGATTTTGAGCATATTATCCATTTGGGCAACAGCTAGCTAGCTATTTTGTGCCTGCACTGAGTCAGGGATGGGTCAGTTTGCCTGATAAGATACAGGACATCCAGATAAATTTTAACTTTAGGTAGACCATGAATACTGTTTTAGTCTAAGTATGTCCTGTGCAACATTTGAGATGTACTTACACTAAAGAAAAATCACATGGAACTGAACGTCCTGTATGTTTACGTGCATATCTGTCAACCTTAGCCATGGAGGACCCACTTCTACAGGATAATCTTCAATTGACCATGTTGCTTCCGATCTGGTAGGAGTGCCCACCTTGTGAAATATGAAATCAAGGGATTAACCTGGGGCTTTTTACATTCCTCCTCCTCATCTATCCTTTATTCAGTGTTTATTGAGCAACTATTGTGCATTACACACTATTCTGGGTTCTGGGGATTCAGCAGCAGACAAAGCTGTGATGAGTGCACCGCTGTTCTCGTAGAGCGTCTCTCTTGTTTGGCAGACACAGGTGATAAATAAGATAGCGGTAAGCACTGTGGAGAAGAATGAACTAGAGAAGGGAACTGTGGGAGGGAAGGGAACAGGTCTTTCTGAAGGAGAGTGTTCCAGGTAGAAGAAACAGCAAATGCAAGGCACTTTATTGGGTGTTGGCCATATGCCAGGCCTGTGCTAAGTGCCTCCCGTCCCTTAGCCTATTTAATCCATGCAGCAGCCCTGCGCGGGGGGTATTAGTATCATTCCCCTTTTGCATGTGAGCAAACAAGATTTTTTTGAGAGGTGAAGTCTGTTGTGTGAGGTCACCCAGCTACTCTACTGTGGAGCCCTCACTCTCACTCGGGGCTGGCTGGCAACCACCTAGATTTTCTTTCCGGGAGAGAATAAGTTTGGGAAAAGGCACTTCTGAATTCTCTGTGCTCCCATCATGCTGCGGCTCTGGGGAGGCTCCAGGAGGAGGCTGAGGCAGCCCTGGGCCTCCCTGGCTAAGGCTGAGAACAGTTCTCCCTGGTGCCCTGCAGTGAGGGAGCAAGGTGCTGGGCCGCAGGGCCCCCCGGCTTCCACACACACGCCCCAAACCAGGGGCCTCAGGGCCGCGTGTGACCAGGTGGCCTCTGCACCGTCACTCCTCGGGCGGGCACACGTTGCCCCCGCAGGCCAGGCCCGTGTGAGTCAGGGATCCCCGAGGGACAGTGGGGATACCGTCTTGCCTCCCTCAACTTCGGCTAAGGGCACTGCACCCCGCCCACGAAGCGCCTTGGCCGGCCTTTGGAGCCTCTCCCAGGCGGCGGGGGGCTGGCGGTCACCCCGAGGTCCAACAGACGCTGACCTTGCCCCTAAAAAGAATACATTGTTTTCCAACAGGGCTTCCTATTCCTGCCAGATAAAGCAGCACGTTAACAATGCGTCCAGGTTGTAAAATGTTGGCCGGGGATTCGTTTTTAGCAGCAAACTTTTTGTCTAGAGATTGGCATTTTCCTCCCCATTCACGAAGGCCGGCTCTCCTTTCAGGGCTGGGCGCTGGCCCCTGGGGAGCCACAGACACACACACTCCGCCGGGCTCAGCCTCGCAGCGTTGATAACATTGTTATTATTAGACGTGGCCTCTGGAATCCTGAAGTTCATTCCCAAACAACGGCACCTGTGGGGGAATGAAAGAGCAGCTCCAGCTCCCGGGGTGGCGGCAGATCCATTACCTGCGGCCCGCGGGAGTCTCCCCCCACGCCCGGGGCCCAGAAGCCCGCCTGCTAAGAGACCCCGCTCTGCCTGGACCGCGGGCGCCCCAGGGCCCCTGCCCTGGCTCCCACCGCTTCCCTGCCGCGGCCTCTCCCGCCTTGGGCGGACCCCGGCTCATCCCACGCTGGGCCCCGCTCCTGCTCCGAGCAACTGTCTGTGCTCCAGCGCCCGCTCCTTCCTGTCGGGCCGCCGGGGCGCACCTGTCCTGCGCACACAGCCCCCGACTGCGCACCTGTCCTGCGCACACAGCCCCCGACTGTCGAATATCACTGCTACTTTATCAGTTTCTTCCTAAGGACGCTTTAAGTTTTTATCACAAAATTAGTCCCTTTAAGTATTTGCGCCTTCCAGGCCAGGTGGTAAACCGGGAGCTTCCTGATGCCTTTGTGGCTTCTCATGTGCCTATTAATACCAGACTGTGAGGTCCTCGTGGGCAGAAGTAGTGTCTCTTTCCTCCCCATTATGTATGAAATGTAACTTGGCCCTCCAACAACATGGGTTCGAACTACACGGGTCCACTTATATGCGGAATTTTTTTTTTAAGTAAATACAGTACAACACTGTAAATGTAGTTTCTCTTCCTTATAATTTTCTTAATAACATTTTCTTTTCTCAATCTCGCAATATTGTAAAAATACAGCGTATATAACAGTAAACATATGCAAATATGTGTTCATTGACTGTGTTATCGGTAAGCCAACGGTAGGCTATTGGTTAGTTAAGTTTCTGCGGAGTCAAAACTTAATACCCAGATTTTCAACTGCGGGGGTATCAGCGCTCCTGAGCTCCTGACCCCCACATTATTCAAGGGCTGACTGTGTTTGCGGTCACATGCCTAAATTGCACTAACCTTAAATGTATATACATACACACACTGAGCTGTACCCATATATACATAAATATATACAAAATACATTTAGTGGATGTGAGTGTGAGAGTGTGTGTGTGTGTGTGTGTTTATGTGTTACCAACACCCTGATGGAGATACAGACAGTGTTTCTAGATTTCTCCTGCCCTTTTCTGGCCAAGGCTTATCCCACCCCCTTAGATAACTAGGTTTTGACGTCTAGGAAATATCTCAAGTGTCTTTTCATCCCACATAGCAGATGCTTGATTAAAGTATTTTTTAAGCAAACGGTCTTGTGCCTTGCTCGGTGTGAATGCTGCAGGGCGCTCTACTCGGTTGACTGAGGTTGGCTCTTGGTCCTTAACGAGTTAATCGTGTAAGCCTGGGGTTGAATTTCAGTGGCTCTGCTCAGTGCTGGATTTAAACACAGTGCAAACCAAGTTAAGGGCAGTGCTGTTCTGTATATCAGTATGCCCACTGAGCCAAGGAGACCCATTTATTTTTAATTGAATTAAATTGCTCACAAAATGAAAGTAGCACACTTTCATTAATATTTAATTACATACAGTGTTAAACAATGATCACAAAGAAAACTTTGCAGCTTTTTTTGTCTCTCCTTTTTTTTATTATTACTTTGTTAAACAAGATATTTTTATTAGCTGTTTTATGCTTGGAATTTTAAGGGCCCTGTTATTATACCACTCAAGAAGTACTTAATTGGCAGGACTCAGCTGAGTGAGGTGGTAGGTTGGGTGTAACGCTGGCCACTGGTAATTGTGTGTGTGTGTGTGTGTGTCTCCATATATATATATGCTCTACCTTCAATTACTGGGCCACAGAGAGATATTTGAGGGAGCACCCAGGGCCTCCAACCAAGATATGAAAGTCCACATTCTGGATATCTTGAGGTCAACTAGCCATGCCTACTCCTTCAAAAAATACTGTATATGCTGAGAAAAGACATCACTTTTTGTAACAGATCATCCCAAAGGAAAAAGAGTTCTACTTTGGCAGCTTATTTCTGTATTTTATCAGATTGTTCTCACATCATAGAGCACTGATTCTCAAACTTTTGGGAACCTAAGAAGCCCCTGAGGTCCTTGTTAAAATGCAGATT
>ML103410.1:0-32700 GCA_003697995.1 Taxidea taxus jeffersonii
GCCCCGCGCCCCGCGCCCCGGGCGTCGGCTCCTCCGAGCGCTCCCCGCGCGGCCGCCGCCACAGCCCCGGCCCGAGCCCGGCTCCCGCAGGACACCCTCCGGGCGCGCTCTGCCCGCCCTGCCCTGCGGCTGCCCCGGCGCCGCCGCCCTCACGGCTGCACGCGGAGACGCCACCGGCCGCGGCGGGTGCGCGAGCCCCGGGGCCGCGCGCTGACCGG
Organism: Taxidea taxus jeffersonii; assembly: GCA_003697995.1. Taxonomy (NCBI): domain Eukaryota; kingdom Metazoa; phylum Chordata; class Mammalia; order Carnivora; family Mustelidae; genus Taxidea; species Taxidea taxus. Next base: position 219 of record ML103410.1, read on the forward strand.
GGGAGCTAGGTCGGGGCCCCCGCCGGGACGCGGGGCTCGGTGGGGGCGTCGCGGGCCGCGCGGCGGGAGGGCGGGTGCTGGGCAACGCGCTGGGGTCGCCCCCTCGGAAGCCCAGGCCCGCGGAGCCCCTCGGCCGGCGCCCGGCCCCGCGCCCATCTGGGGCGCCCGCCGCCGCCGCCGCCGCCGCCTCCCCGCGCCCCCTCGCCGGCCCCGCCCTCCCGGGGCCTGCATCCCGCTCGGCCAATCAGCGCCCGCCTGCCTCCCCCACGTGACCTCGGGCGGGCCGAGGACCCGCTGCCTGCGAACGCCGGAGGGATGCGGGCGGCAGAGCGCGAGCGGCGGCGGCCGGGCCGGGGGGCGCCTTGACTCTGCCTCCAGCCGGCGTCCGCGGACCCCGCGCTCTGCCCCGGACTCGCCGTCCGCGGGCCCCGCGGCTGCGCTGCGCCGCTCCTTATGGCCGCAGCCCCCCGGGGGTCCGGCGCGGCCGCTCGGCGGACGACCCTGTGGCTCCCGGGGCTGGGCCGGGTCCCTGGATGTTTCTGAAAGTCCCGCGGCCATGCGCGGGCTTGGCCGCCGCGTGCCCGTCCGGAGCCCCTGCCGCCGCCCGTGCTGCCGCCGCCCGCGGGATGCCCAGTAGCCGGCCGGCCGGCCCCCGCGATCGCGAGCTGCCCGGACGCCGCCCGCCGCTGCGGAGTTGCGCGAACTAGTCATGGTGCCGGGGCAGCCCCCGCGGCAGGGCAGCGGCTGGACGCTGTGCGACGGCTTCTGCTGGCTGCTGCTGCCGCCGCTGGCGCTGCTCCTCGCGGCCCGCCCGGCCCGGCTCGCGGCGTTCCCTACCTCCCTGAGCGACTGCCAGACGCCCACCGGCTGGAACTGCTCCGGTGAGTCCGGGCCCCGCCGCGCCCCCCGCCCCGCGGCGCGGACGTGCTGCCCGCGCGGACCCGCGGCCTCCGTGCGCGCCCTCGGGCCCGCCCCGCGCCGCAGACGCCCCCGACGCCGACCCGCCCCGGGGGGGAGCCGGGCCCGGGGGCTGCGGCCTGCGGCCCTGCGCGCCCCGCCGGGAGCCGCGGGCGCGCGGGAGACGCGGAGCGGGGGTCTGCGGAGCCCTGGGCAAGCGCGGCCGACGCGGCGGACGAAGCCGACGCTTCCCCATCGCTAGAGGGAAAGTCTAGCCAGAGCGGGCGAGAAGCAGCTCCGCGAGCGAGAACCGCGAGAAAGCAGTGAGTCCGGCGGTGACCGCGGGGGAGGCACGGCTTCCCGCGAAAGTGCGGGGAGGCGCCCGGGCGTCGCGCTCCAGAGCGGGTCGCCCGGACCCGCCCGAGCCCGGGTTTCAGAGATGCGCCCTCCCTCGCCCCCGCGCTCGCACCTGCTCGCGGTCTACTGGGCTGCGGAGGACGGTGTTCCGCAGCCCAGGGGTGCTTCCCTCTTGCCTCCCTGAGCTCCCAGGTGCCGAGGGGAAGTTGAGAAAGACCCGTTCGTCCGTCGGCAGGCCTGGGTGGGCATAACCGAGCCAGGCAGGCTCGCGCGCGGCGGGCGGGACCGACCCGGGGACGCCGACTCCGTTTCTGGGCAGGCTTCCTCCGATGCGTCCGGCGCGCCTGCTGCCCGCAGGGGTCCCTTCGGAGCGCGAGCCGCGGGGCTTGGCGGACCTTCCTGTGCTGAAGCCTCCGGGTTAAACACGGCCGGGGTGCGAGATGCCCTACTCTGAGCCGGCGTCGCATCTCAGCATGACAGCCCACAGTGTACCCTGGCGGGATCGTGGGGTGATTTCACTGGCATTTTAAATTGCGTTAACACGCCTGGGTATTGCCCCTAGGTCTGCTCTGTTCTAGTTTTAGAAGTGTGCCTGTAATTTTTCACCTTCTGTAAATATAATCCCGCTGTAGCTACATCTGGCTCTGAATAAGGTGGCTTCCAGGGATGGATGTGAGCTGAAGTGTGTGTAACTTTGGAGAGGTGGGAATGACCAACTGTAGCTCATAGGAGGAAAGAACCTGTAGCCCTGGCTTGTTGCTGATGGAAATTCCAGGAGGAAATTTTGATGCATCATTGCAGTTTGTGCTTTTTAAAGACTGGTTGAGATTTGCAACCTTGTTACATTTGGGTCAATAGATTGCCTTTGTTCTGTTTCTGGCAATTTCCGAATTTGGTATTTTTATAAAATTTAACATGTTTACTTCAACTTGTTCATGGTTCGTGGGTGCATATATCTTATTTTTGAAAAGCTGAGTTCCACGTTACAGGTGTCCGATCACTTTTTAGGTGCTTTATCATAGGCATGCTGAGCAACCTGCAAAATGACTTATGCGAAATGGTCACAGCTTTGTAGTCCAGCATGACCAGTTGCTTCCTCCCAAGTACCGTATTGTGTCAGGAAATAACTAACTTAAATGTGAAATTGAGGTTGGCAATTAAGAAATTTATTATTAGCCAGATATCTTAAGGAGATCTGCAGAAACTAAAGAGAATGAACTTGTTTTCCAAGCAGATTTTCAAGAACCTGGCACACCCCTCCACCCGTGTTAACTTAAAGGTGATCAATCTTCATTTGAGCCAGACAGACCATCACAGAAAACACTGTGCCTGTTTATCTTTATTATTGGGGCTTTGTTTCCTCTTTGTCTGGAGAAATTCCAAATAAGGGGTTGTTCCAGACCTTAAAGCAAAAGAATGGTTAAGAATGGAGAAATGGTAAACTGACACCCAGAGACCATCACCAGCTCTTTTCTAAAATGTGGAGTTTGGGGCTCATAAACTATAGTCTACTTAATAAGAAAAAAATAAGGAAGCAAGTGTTAAACCCTCATTCACTGCTGCCAGTATTAACCCTGGTCAAAATAAAATAACAATAGTAAAAAAAAAAAAAAAAAGAATACTGAAAGAGAACTGACTAGAAAAGACTTGTGAAAAAAAGAAATGAATATTGATCACTGAACAGATCTTGGAGGTTATCAGCAAAGAATGACCTTGCAGTACAGCCGTGGTTATTGGAATTAAAATTTAGAGCAATTCTTTTAAAGCTTCAAGATAGTGTTTTCTTTTTCTTTTTTCTTTCTTTCTTTTTTTTTTTGCTGAGGTCTATAACATTTTTTAATGACTGGAGCATTCTCTTTAAATTTGAGGTTATGATGACAGAGAAAATGATCTCTTCCTCTGTGACACCAACACCTGTAAATTTGATGGGGAATGTTTAAGAATTGGAGACACTGTGACTTGCGTCTGTCAGTTCAAGGTAAGAAGTCTGGTTTTTGCATCTTCTTATTCATTAACGAGACTGCAAAGGAGGGATCTCCTTTTACAACCCATCACCTGGCAATTTATAGCTGTGCAAGCTAAGAGGAAAGCTAGCACCAAGCAAAAGTGCTGTACTGCCAAGAGAGCCAACGGATGTCAAAAGACATGGCTTTTTGGAGAAATGTGTATGCCAGAGTTACAAATGCCAGTGGAGGTAGAAAGCTTCGGGTTGTTCTTTCGGTGTGTCAGAGGCAAATTATGTGTATGTGTCCCATCTAGCATGCATTTTACAAGTCAGCTGCTGGGGTTAATAGCCAAGTAATCAATGGGTAGGAAGTATGGATTTATACCTTTGTTCTTTTTGATTGGGGCTATCTTTTTTCTTTTCTTTATCATATTGCTCTGTTTTAATGGCTTTGAGTTCTATTATCCAGGCAAGCTGGTTAACTATTTAAATAAACTCCTTATTAACATTACTTCAAAACTACTGTGCTAGTTTTTGAAATCATGATGCTTATTAATATATGTCAACTTTTCATGAGTACCACATTCAATTACAGCTGAATCTCCCAGGAATCCAAAAGAGTGCAAGTAGCCAGAAGTCATTTCATAAATGTTAGAAAAATGTACTGTTGCATGTTAGAAAAATAAACAAAATTTTTTTAAAAAATGAGGGACATCAGAGCACTGGTATCATCAAAACTAGGTTATGAGTATCTACTGAAGATAGAACTCTTCATGTCATTATTATAGTGATCATCTAACAAATGCTTTATACCATGTAAATTATAAACCTTCTTTTCTCTCAAAATGTTAATACAAGCATACATACCATCATAGGTGTTGTACCAATGTCTTATATTCACCTTTGAGTGCTGCTGAATGTTTTATTTTTTTAAAGATTTTTCTTTATTTGACAGAGAGAGAGGGAGAGAGCAAGCACAAGCAGGGGGAATGGCAGACAGGGGAGAAGCAGGCTCCCCACTTAGCAAGGAGCCTGATGTAGGGGTGGATCCCAGAACCCTGAGGTCATGACCTGAGCCAAAGGCAGCAGCTTAACCGACTGAGTCACCCAGGAGCCCCTGATTTTTTTAAATACACATGAAATCTAACACAGGGTTCAACCAGGAAATATGTACATGGAAAACTTGTCCTAGATTGTAAGCAAAACTAAAAAGAAAAAAGACAGAAAGAAAAAGAAAAAAGGCACAGAACAAATGAAAACATTAAACTCAAATTTAGATCTAAACAACTGTTATAGTATGCAGTATTTAGAATTGTTGATGAAATTAAGTATTTTAAATTGAATTCAGCCTCCCAGTGAGAGAGATAAGGGAATTCATATTTAAATATAGTTTGAATTGTTTGTAGATAAGCTCAAAGCTGCTTGGACATTATTCTTTCTAAGAAAACAACAGATATTTGCAAAGTGCACCACCTCCTGGTAGGTGAATATTGATGTGACCATGCCACAGTCCTTCAGACTGTACTGTAGTGTTAGATACATGCTTGTGTATATTTAATATGCATGTGACACCAACCTCTAAAGTCTCCAGCCGCACTGCACAATGTAATTATGTTCTTTCAATGAACTACATGACAGAGATGGAGCATGAAAGCTCTTCAATTTATACTTTCCCCAAATGTTAACTAAAGAGAAACTATACGTATAAATCATTCATTAAAGGCCCAAAGGATCTTGTGGATTTTCTCCCCTCTCAGTTTGTGATTCCCATAAATTTGTCTTGCTTTCATAACTAAGGGTAGACATAAGAAGTGAATTCATCAACAGTATAAAATGAACCAAAAAGAATGTTCTTCAGAGGGAAAGCCATAATTCTAAGATTTCAGTGAGAGGAAAATAACAGAGTTCACAAAATTCTAAATGGATGCCTGCTACTAAAAGGGACGTATATTTGTTCAGTTTTCAGATTCCACAAAGAATTCTGGTAAAACTTCTACCAACCAAATTTATTTGTGTTTTTCATGCTTTGTCAGCCAGTTACATTTGTCACTAATTTAAATACTTTTTGAGTGGAATAGATTGAGGAGTGGGCAATGAATTCAAGTTTGAATAAGAACCTAAAATGTATTTTTTTCCTAATGCCTGTAGCATCTAAATTTATTATGAGATTACTAATGCCATTAGCTTGTGCTTTGTGATAGTTGTCAGTGTGTTAAGAGAAAATAAACATTTCCTTCCTGGAACATTTAAACTCTACACGTACCAAGAATATAGAATGGCTGGATTAAGTTGAAGATCAAAGAAAATGTGCAAGTTGTACAAAGAATAATTAATAGGATATTTTAGGTTAAGAGTATCTTGGTTCAGTCCTTTCCAGGACATTCCAATGAATTTGAGGTTGGTTGGTTGGTTGGTTTCCCTGTATCTGATGAAGGGGGAGATGTCCTGACGATCTATTTTCCTATATACAACTCTAAACTAGCTGAGATCGTCTACTCTTTGTTTCTCCTGTGTTTACAGATACAATCACACAATTTAGGATGCAAACTATGGTCATTCTAGCTGAGAGATACATTTCAAAGAGAAGTATATGTATGTGATCTACAGTTTTCCAACTTGGAGCACTAAAGTGAACATATATTTGCCTTCACTTCTCTTAGATGATTGAAAATAAAAATATTCTCCCCTTTATTTGTTACAACTGAGTGAGGCAATTATTTTCTCCTCCTTTTGCAGATGAAAAAATTAAGACCCCAAGATATAAATAACCATCATTAAGTGGTGAAGTTAAAGTAAGAACCTAGGTCCTTTGACACCAAATCTAATTTTCTCCCGATACATTATATATCCAAATGAAAATAGCGGTAACAGCAACAACACCACCAAGTTACTGTAGACAACTCAGTATCAAAGATAGCACAGCAGCTGATTTTGGGTGATGATATGACTTCCGGAAATGACAGAACCTGGTTCCTATCTGAATATCAGACAGCATGCTGGTCAGTCTTTCAGCTGCGGAGAGAAAAATTTTAGAGACAACTAGATGGATGGATGCATGAAAGGAAGGAAGGAAGCAAGAAAGGGAGGAAGGTGGTTATGTAGTTATTCATACATAGCCTTGGTCATACAATGACCAAATGTCAGCTTGTAATTTAAAAATATGATGAAGCCTTATGTTTTTTAGGTATTATTTATTTTAAATATTCGCTATTTGTATTTAATAAGCATGCTTTAGATATACAATTGTTCCACTTACTAGCACTGCATAAGGTTGCCCAGAACATAGTGTCTCAAGAATAGTGAAGATTTCCTTTGCTCGTGAATCTACAATTGGACAGGCTCACTGGAAAGTCTCATCTCTGCTGCCTTTGGCATTACCTGAGAGAAGGAGAGAACTCAAAAGCTTGGTTCTGTACTCTTTTCAAGGCTCCCGCTCATATATCTGACTGTCAGCTGGACACCTTGGTCCTTAATGTGTATCTCTCCGTATGTGCTAGTCTGAGCTTCCTCATACCACAATGGCTGGGTGTCAAGGGCAAGCATCCAGAAAAAGAGAAAGGGTCAGATAGAAACTCTATCCTTTAATGACAGAGCCTGAGAAGTCACACAGAGTCCCTTTCACCATAGCCACAGGCTCGCTCATTCTTAAAGTCATATTTTCTTTCATTTAAAGAAATGTGGTTACCGAGAAGAAAAAGTTACTTATGGAATGATCAAAGGATTGGAACATGTGCAGGTTTTTTTATCTTTTTCTTTTTTGGAAAAGAAACATACCATATCCTCAGCCATTATTCTTAAGCCTTTGACAACTGGGAATATAACAAGAATTCACTTAACATCTGTGGAGTACCTTCTACATGCCAGACTCTGGAAGATGCCGACAATCTGTAAGATAGGAGTTATACATAGCTTCTAGATGCTGAAATCTCAGCTAAAAGAAATCTTTATTAACCAAACAAGCAATAAATCATATGAAAAAACTTCTCACATACATTTTTTGTTCACTTATAGTAAAATGAATTCCGTACATCGTAGAATGTCAAGTCATTGAATCTACTAGCGTGATATGTAGCTACTTTCTCAAGCAATGTGGGCACTTTGGAGCAAAATCATGCCACTGGAAAACACATATTTAGAAAATAAACTTAAGATTTTTATAACATCTTAAGAAAAATAGAATCACTTTTCCCCTGAGAGGAAGTTTGTACAACACATACATTTATGGGTCTAGCCATCTGGGCCCGAGTCTTGTTTTTCCTCTTACCAGCCAGCTATGTGGCCTTTAGTAAATCACTTAACATCCGAATCTGTCCCTTCATCTGAAACTGAGCAGTACCATGATTACCGCTAAGAACTATTTCCAATAATTTGGCATATTTTAACATAATATTTAGCTTATTTTTATGCGTAGTGTTATTCTGTTTTCCTTTATTTCTCTAATTTTAGATGTGTGTGTTTTGTGTCTATGTTGGATGGTGTGTCAACCATATTCAAATGAAAAATGCTTGTCATGAGAGACAAATAATTTACATTTCTTTTTTAAAGGAATATTCCAAAGTATTTTAAAAACATGATTCTGTTAATCCTCCCAAATGCCCTAGTTAGCCATTTCAAATGGGGAAACTGAGCTATAAACTTGCTAAATATTTAATAGTTGAGTGATGCGTGCAAGGCCCTACACCAGGGCCATGAGAGAAATTGGAGAAACCAGGACCGGACTTCTATTCCCGAGCAGTTATAAATTAGAGTTTGCTGCGTCCTTGTGTTATTCATATTAATGAGCGCAAGTCATGGTACTAAAGGCCAAAAACATCGCGCTGATAATCTACAGTTAAGCTCTTTTCAGCTCCGTACAAATCTCCCTCTTGGCTTGTGCATGGAACTTGGCAGCTCTGTTTTTCGCACTGTTCACATTTGGCTTACTGCATCCCTCAGAAGTGGCATATGAGTGCTTTATCAGTTTATTCCATATTTTAAGATGCGTATCAGCATTGTGTACTAGCACTTGACAGAGAGAATAAATACTCCCAGCCCTCACCCCCTGTCCACTGGCTGCATCCGAGTATTCTGCAGAAGTAGATGGGCAAGATAAGTAGAGTGGTTCCAGGGATTGGAGAGAAGATTATGTGGACCCAGATAATCTACAGAGTGTTGTAAGCAGGTTTGAAGACGGAGACTGAAAGGTAGCCAAAGACAACAATGCTAGTACCTGACCATGAGAAGCTAACTGGTCCAGCCAGCACACTCACGTTGACTATCTTCTGCCTCCTGGAAGTGTCAGCAAGTCTGTTGACTATGATATGTTACCAGTAGTGCACATCTTTCTGATCCCTCCTCCATTAGCTCGGGTACCATTTTAGTCTTAGAGCGTCCTCATAAATCCTCGCTGGTCCCGAACACAGCACATTTATCAAGCACCTGTCCATCCACCTGCCTCTCAGACTCTGGTTCTGACATGAGGCCCAGCCCCATTTCGCTGGTGTTACCTCTGTACTGGAGAATTCAGCTCCTCACTGACGTTTTGCCATTGCCTTTTTCCTTTAGTAGTGGTAATGACTTTGGGTCCTACGGTAGGTCAGTTCTCAGATGTAAGTTTAAGCATACATATTTAGGAAGCTTGTGGAAGACAGCTGTTAGGCAGTTATCACCTGATCAAAAAAGAATGCCTAGTGAGTAAAAGATCCTTATTAGTAAAAGTTTCTATTCAAAACAGTTTTAAAATGCAGTCACCTGGATAGACTGAGTCTGGGAGCCAATAATGTAACTGTGAAAAGGAAATACTGCATAAGGGGCTTCCAGAATATCTAGATTAGAAATTGCAGAAATAAAGATCTCTAAAATATGTGATATTTAAAATATTTAAATCATTTTAATCACATGTAAGTAATTTCTAAATAGATATGACTTCATATTTAAATCACCATGTTAGCAATTATGGAGATCATAATATGAGTGTCGTACAATTTGGATTTACTATTGCAAGGAAAGTATATCACTATTTCTAAGCTGTATTTCAGTTTTTCGATAACAGATACGAAGTAAGACTCATAAAATAAGACTTTCACTTCAGAGAATATCGGCTTATCCCATTTCATATATAAATTACTAGGATGATTAAGACATTGTTACATTAAAGCAAAGATTAAGAGGTAAATGGTTGGAAGGAGAAAATACAGATACTCTAAAGGAAATAGACTAAAAAAATAAACTTCAGGTTTTTATTATAAGATTATAACCTTATCGGAAATTTGTTCTTTTTTTGGCATATATCTTTGAGTTGAGTTTAACTTATGATAGAGTTTTAGGTTTATTATCATGTATATTAAAACTTTCCTAGCATCTCACTAGATCATTGGTTTATTTTGTATGTGTTATAAATTTACAGCCATCGAAAAACCCAAATATTTTCATAAGAACTGGAAAACAGAAAAGTGTTTTCATATGCATGTGTATGTATGATTTGCTCTACTTAGTTTCTGGCATAGGTGGCTATTTTTAAATAATCATCTTGGTCATTACATTTGTTACAGTTGAACAATGAAACACATCAGTAGTAGTAATCATGAGATAATCACATCTGTAGTGTAATTAGTAGGTATAGGACACAGCCAAGTATCTCTAATGCCTTAGAGTGTGATTATGTTATGATGAGTATACCCCATAGGTTGCCTAATTTCCATTGTAAAATTTGTACTTTTTTATAATGAGGCTGTTTTAAAAATGAACTTTTCTCATTATGAAATATATATTAATAGTCATACTTTTCAATAATCAATAAAGTTTACATATGCTTCAGTGGTTGTTGGTTTTTCCCCTGTATTCCATATTCTGTTGTTTTTTTCTTGCATTATATCTGGCAATATCTGAAGATATATGATAAATTAATTAGGAATCCAAATGTCTTATCCAAATATTTAGAAGTTTGTAAAGATTAAAATTAAACAAACAAAAAAACATACTAAGGAGTAACTGGTTTAATTGGCATATCAGCTGTATGCTTCTGCTCGAACCACAGATAGGCATTACCTATTTTTAATAACTTAAACCCTATAGCATGTTTTGATTTTTTCCACCAAGCCAGATGGGTATATATCTGAAAAACAGCATTAAATAATGTTGATACATCTGTTGCCATACCTTTTCAGTATTGCTTGCCGAGATCACTTTGCTGGAATTACCTGATCAATTTAGAAGCTTTTTTCCCCCATCGGAATCAAATGGCTGATTAGCTGACTTGACAGTACTTTTGTGTATCTTTGAGTGATGCCCTCGCAAGGTCAAAGACTTCAGTGGATACAGTGGGGATTGCCGAAAGTGAACACAAGTGCTTTCTTTTGTAAATGGCTCTTTCTCTTCAGGGTGTCAAAGGTACGCAGACGCCAGTGCTAACCACGCGCTTCTGTGTGTGTGTCCCCCAGTGCACCAGTGACTACGTGCCTGTGTGTGGCTCCAATGGGGAGAGCTACCAGAATGAGTGCTACTTGCGGCAGGCGGCCTGCAAGCTGCAGAGCGAGATCCTCGCCGTGTCTGAAGGGTCCTGCGCCACAGGTACGTGCGATCCCGCAGACTCCCTGGAACCTTTGGAGCAACGTCTTCTTTTTCTGTTCTGCTCTCTCTAGACAAATAATTCCCACTGTATACACTGGCTGGGTAGGCCTCTCATTCTTTTGTACAAAGCATACATTATTCTCATTTTGTCTTTTTTACATTTCAAATCACTTCTGGAAGGAAGAGAAAATCTGCCATAAGGATGTTGATTTTAATGCATACGATATTTAATGAAGTGCAGACGTGGAGTAATATAATTAGAACTCTAGACCCCCTGCCTAGGTGCCAGATACAGACAAACACATCTCCGCACACATAAAGTCGGATCCTTTGGTTTGAACAACAGCATCGCGGGCTGGAGGCGGCTTTGCGGATCTGGGTTTGAAGGTCCGAGTGCGCGTAACCTCAGCAGCACGATAAGAACGTTCTTCCTACTGTTGAGCTGATTGTATGGAAGAATGTATTTGTGAAAGACGGCTGCCCTTTCTCACACGCTTGGCCGGGGCTCCACGAAGCTCCGTAGCTGTCTTTACCGAGAACGCTCCGGAGGAGCAGGAAGACTGGCCTCCCACGCTCCTCCGTTTTCCAGGGTCTCCTTCCGTGTGCACTGAGTGTTAGCGCCGAACAGCATGACAGGAAGAAAAACAAACAGGGAACAAAGCCCACCTTGATAGAGCAATGCCTTAAAATAAAGCTGAGTCTACAGGTTAGTCATGATGTGTTAGAATCACGTATATTAAAGAAACTTTCGTGTCCATGATAGTTGTGTTGGATGACACGTAGCATCTTTCTAGAAAGTCCTAATTTCTGAGGAATTGGATGGCATAAGCATATCAGGGAAAAATAATAAAGACACAAAGCATGAACTTCCTTCAAAAGTGAAAATATAGAATAGTGCCAGGAAAAGTCTGTTCCATTAGATAGATAACAAGTACTAGGTAACAAGTATTTCTTTGGTAACAAGTTTTTCTATTCTAGAGAACTGTGTTAAAAGCCGTGTGAATGGTAAATGAGCAAGGAGAAAGACTTGTATTCTTTAAAAGATCATCTTAATTCTGTTGATTGTTAGTGATTGATAGTGTTCCAAATTATATCCGTCACTATTAAAGTTCCTAAGAATTAGCAAAAGAGAATGATATTATTACTCACAGATGATGATGTAGGCTTTTTTGTTTTCATTTTGGTTTTTTGTTTGTTTGTTTGTTTTTCGTTTTGTTTTTTAAGTAGACTTTTCTTTTGTCTGACTCTTTGCCTCACGAAGTGAATGCCCTTCCGGGTGCCGCACTTCCTTCTCATTTGCTAAAACAGACAGATTGTCCGCCACTCCTTTTGTCGGAGAAGTGATGAGTGACAGTGACAGCAACAGGTGAGAGTCAGTGGACTTGCTTCCCCAGTAAGGAGGGAGGAGGACCAGCATCCTACTCTCATAGTGAAGATGGGGGAAACAGAAAGAAAAACAAGGAGCAAACTCATTATGAAAAATCAATCTGCCATACCTATGGAGAAAACCTAGTGATATGTTAAGACAAATTGCATGGGAAAAACAAATGGAAACTCTGACTCTGCGAAACCGAGAATGACAGAGGCGAACACCAGAGAGTACTGAGGAAAGAGTTCGTCTACTCGAGGTCATACAGGATACCAGTCTGTCTCTGGTAGTAGCCGAATGAGAATCAGTGGGCCGTGGTCAAAACAGAGTCAGGAAGTCATGGTCTGGCTCACAACATTTGGTACCACAATCTCTCTTTCTTGACTTGCCAACTTCCAAGTTCTTAAAGGCTCAGGCAATCACATTCTCCTGGTTTATTCAAGTTTTCACATGCTAGTCCCTAATGTGTTGTTTATATTAGGAAAATAAATACTTAGCCAAGAAGAACATTTAATCACCATTGAGTAATCCATATGAAGCTGATTCACATACTTAGATTTCTATAGGATTTAATTAGTAAGCCAGTCTTGTTCAATGTGTCTCCCATTGTATTATAAATCCAAAAGATTTTTGATCTGAATAATGATGTAGGAACCAGAGTAACTTTGATTAACCAGGTCTGGCTGTAAATAATTTAGAGTTCTGACTTTTGATCTAAAATAAATTCTCTTTCTTTGTGGATTTTCCATTTATTTTTTAATGCTATTTGACACTGAATAGAGATAGTAAATTGTGATCTCTAGGAATAAGAGGCAGTAGAAGATATAATTTCATTATATTTCATCAGACTTACAAATCTTTTTTTTTGGTCCCAAAACGGTTTCCTGTTGGACAGTCTGCTCAATAACCTCACTGTCAGTTTCGCGTTTTTGTATTGTAAGAAATGCGTTAACTAGAAGCTAAGACTTTCATCAAGGTCAAGAGCACGACTTCTTAAGTGTTTCCGTCTCACCAGTGAGACTTGAGTAGGCTACTTGTTTATCTTATACGAGAGAAACCATTAAAGCTTCCCATCACTAATTCATAATGCTGCAGTGAACTTGTAATCATTTTCCACCTATTCTTCCTTTCTTCCCTACTTACCTGATTTGGGTCAAATAAAATAAAAGTTGTCTCAAGATCCATGCTCCTTGACTTTTTAGAAAGATACATGAGAAATGCAAGCCGATATACTACTGCCTTTTTTTTTCTTTTCCCAAGCCATATGTATTTATTAGAAAAACCTGTGGATGAATAAGTAATATGTCTATTCAAAATCTTACTTTTTATGTTCCAGATACAGTGATAAGCATTTAAAACTGGCTATTATACAGTAAGCCTCAAAAACACGCAATGAGGTGGACAATACTATACGCACTGAATAGGGGGCAAATAAGCCTAGGAAAGTCAGATTACATACCTTGTGTTATCAGACAATGGAGGTTTGAATCTATAAGCTTTGATGTATTTCCTCTTATATAAAGAGTATATATATAAGTATATAAGTATAAAAAGCTGAACAAAACTTGGTTCTTGATTTAAAGAAGTTTATAGTCATAATGAGGAAGAAAAAAGAAACTATACATTTAGCCAAAACACCTAGAATACATAAGTGCTTCAATAGTACAACCTGTGAGCCTCTGATGATTGTAAGTAATATTGAATTAAACTTTCAAATTAATTGAAATAAATTTAGTTAAAATTTTAGCTGTGAAAGTATACAAACATTGACCATTTGAGCATTGTTCCATCCAGAAGTGATGGTGCCATGGGCTATGATTAGGAGTTCAGGTGGCGGGACTGTTCTATTTTGGTGACAAATCCTTTAGCCTTTCTTGATCTGTTATCATTAAACAGTCAAGGCATATGATCAATATCCTTATTTGATTGTATATTTCCTAGGAAGGGTTTTTAATTATAAATTATTTTACCAATTAGCTTGCCTTAAGGAAAGAATCTGCTGGCCTAAAGACATATGTATTAGCCACACTAGTAGTGAATAAATAACTTGGCTTTCTGATTTAAGACAGTGTTAGAGCCTACAAACTTAGTTAATATAAGTCGCCACCAAACTTTTCATTTAAACTACTGACCCTTCATGACACTGCTAATGCCTCACATGATGATAAGCACGACTGTTGGGGAGGCATCCGTGTTTCCATATGTCAGCATTCTGTGGATTTTCATGTCATGTCATTTTATACCATGCCTCTCAGAAACTGTCACGGAGGCAAACTAGGAGAAGTAATGGGGGTTTCAGTTTTTGTTTTGTTTTGTTCTCTTAAAAAAAAAATCTGAAGCATCAAACACAAATTCCTAGAAGTAGCATTTGGTATAGTTCTTGAATCCTGGTTGAGATTTCAGTGTGAGATGAGGGCATTTCAGATAGAAAATACCAATATTAGTCTTATTCCCCAGTATTGACATTAAAAATACATAACCAAATGTATTTAGAATGAAAAGAAGTGGGAAGGCGAAGAAGAATGTCTACACTTAACAGGTAGGACCAGGTGGAAAATGAACGGTCTTGACTCCCAGCGAGGAAACTGGGTATCTGTGGGAACTAAGTTATCAGACATAAGTTATCAGACATAGACATCTTTGACCAACTGCAATTATGTAGGAAGGAGGCGAGAGAAGAAATAGAGAGAAATGCAGAAGGAGGGTGTCTTTTTTTTTTCTGCCAGCATCACTGAGGGTGTATCCAGTGCTAGGCACAAAGACAAAAGTCAGTCTCCCTCTTCTATTGATGTCAAAAACAAAGGGTGTTGTTGGTACCAAATAAACTCATCCACAGTTGTGGTATTTGGAAAACGTATTAGCAATTATATAAAAAGATAATCATCTGTAAACTGTTTTTCTTTTCATGTGTATGCGATTTATAATAGTATAAGCCTTAATTATGAGTTTATTTGCCACATGTCGTAGCCCGTTTAATTTCTGATTCTCAGTTATAAACATTTCATTTTTATTTTTATTTTTTTTTGTTAATGGCACCAAATTCACCCTGGTTAAAATAAAAATGTGACAGATTTTACATAGTCAATTTTAGAATGTAATAATCAAAATAGGATATAATATCAAAGCTAGATAATAGTTTTTTACAAAGTTTAAGAAAGAAGATAATAGAAAATTTATTTTATAAGTTTATATTATGCAAATTAAATTAAATGGATGTGAATATACACTTTCAGATTAAGTATTGTTCATTTCTCCATTATATGACTCTCTTGATAAAGGAGGTAAGCATGAAGTATATGAATATACTCATAACTAGTTTTTGAATATGGTTTTCAAACAAAACCAAAGTCTTTCTTTTTCTCCTCCCAGATGCAGGATCAGGATCAGGAGATGGAGGTAAGATCTGTCTTTTTATACATTTGAAGACTTACATGTGGATGTTAGTTGTGGATGTTACTGTGCTTTTACTACTACAGATATCTGAGACAAACTCACAGTTTGCATGTTAGGAAAGAGGCAAATGAAAAAGCATCGTTCTACTTATTAAGCAAATGTATGTACCATGTGAAATTATTTAATATATCTATGAAGCTTAGTTAAGAACTTTATCTCATCTAATCTTGCTTGTTCATGTATTTGTTGGTGCCTGGCCTGTCTTTCAGATAGATAGATTTCAGAAGTTCCTAACAGAAACTTCCAAGGTCATTTGGTAGGGAAAAAAGAATTTATGAAGAAATCACTTAAATATTGAGATTTTAAAATATACAGTATTGCCTTAAATTTCCAGGTATTGATGTTAACACATAACTATCATGTAAACAAGGTCTTAATTATCAAATCAATAAATTGAAACTAAAAGCTTTCTTTTAATAAAAGAAAGTAAAAATAATTAACGGAATTTAAGCCAATGAAAATAATTTAGTATCTTTACTTCTTTGGTTACGTTAATCTATTTTTACATGTTTTCATTATTAAATTATGTGTTTAAGGACGTATATAAGATAAAAGAGAGAGAAACTTTTAGTTTTTAAACGAACAATTTGATAAAAGAGAAGGAAAAGAAGGTTTTGGGTTCAGGAAAGACCTGATTTATCACCCTTACCCGGTTTGGGCAATACTTAAGAGGTTTATTAACAAGGTGCTTTATGTAATGAAAGGCTCAACTAGTTTAAATAAGCAACAGGCAGAGAACACAATCACAACAAATTATTGGAGCACAGTTTTTTCCCATAAAGACAAAACTGAACAAGAATCAAGATTTATTACCATGAGAGCATAAAATTTATTTCAAAGTCACGTGACATCGGACAGTCATTTGATGTTAGGACAGTCTTTCACTATGTCTGAGAAATTGTTTTCTTGCTAGTCCCTCTGGCTGATTAATATAGTATTCCTAGGAAAGCTTCTCTAGTTGTTTGAAAAGAAGAGCTTAAGAGGACAAATGAAATGTTAAAGATAGAAAGGGAAAAAAATAGTTTCTTGAGTAGATATTTCACCATTGGAATATTAAGGAACTAATCAATTTTTAAAGTTTTGCTTTTGGAAGGGAGTAGTTCCTGTGCAAAATCCCATTCATTTCCTAGATACATTTAGTCTTTATATATAGATTACCTAATTTTGCAGATACTGTGTTGAGTTTCAGCTGTGCCACTTTTCTTGCAACAAGTCTTGTTAATTTTTTAGCATCTTCAAAAACAAAACGAGCTAGATCACAGAACACAGAAAATCTTCATTGCTCTTTCTATTAAAATGTCATAATATACTTTTTTCTGTGTGAGTCCCCTGTCATATCACATACCATTTCTTCATTTTAATTGATTTTTTTAAGAAGACATAGTTTAACTAGACACTGGTTTGTAATTAGCTCATGCAAGTGAAAATGAAATCAACTTCACTCTTCCTTATTGCATTCTATACTGAAATTTGGGATTCATTATGTTATCCAGTGATCTAAATAAGGTAATTTTTTAGGAAATAATTTCAATGTCAAGTATATGATGTTTATAACTTGAACTTTGTATATAAGTGGGAAACCACTTTCCTTTTCTTATTTTCTTCTCCTGTTTGCTTTTTACTTTTTCTTTCAATTATACATACTTTAGAGTAACTTCAAGGAAAAAAAAACTTCTTAATGATAATTGCTTTAGAAAAAGAAAAGAACATATAACCTATTTAATTCTTAGTTGTACTCTTTTTAAATAGTTGTTCTGAAAGTTGTGATAAAGAGTATTTACTCCTATTTTTTTAAATCAGAGAGCAGTTTTTTTAACTAAATTACTTTTTTCCTAGTCTTTGTCTTACATTGCTCTGAAATAGTAATGATTTTAATTTTCTTTAATTTTTTACTCCACTTCGAGATGCCAAAAAACATGAATAACTATAACCTAAAAACCTAGAGTAACCTGCAGAATTCCGATTCACATACCCATTGGATTGTACATAAAGTGTATTTGACTGTGTAGAAGATGGTCTCACCTCTGTATTCTGACAGTTCTTATTACCAAGGTATCAGAGGAGCCGGAATCAGTTTCCTTTGAATTAACCAGAAGTGATTAAATTACCTGTGATTGTTTGGTTAATACATCAATCCTAGCTAGTGATTGTTCTAACTGGCCTCTGTAGGATATATTCTCAATAATGTATATTTAGTTAATAATTGGGGCATCTTTGCAAGCACTTTGGGTGGTTAATGATTATTTTTCTAATTGCTTTTAACAAAAGTTAATACAATTCCCAACTGGAAAGAATTGATCTGAATAGTGAGGTGTGTGGCTATTATAAATGTGATCATTCAAACTCCAAATCCAGAATCACTTCAAAATACATAAGTGTTTTACTCCTTAAAAATTGTCTTGTGTTTTTTAAATGTTTTATATTAGCAATGAAGATGAGACCTGATCATTTTGAAATAATTTAAATTTAACCCATTTGCCCAAGAGCATATCTGTCATTTATTTGAGGGAACATTTTTACTACAAGAAGAAAGGGATATAAAGGTTTCATAACATTATACATATTTTATAGGGATTTTTAAAATTTTTAACTATCGGTCTGCTTATTTAGATGAAACAGTTCAAGGGGCTAACTTCATTTAGGTAAAACATGTTTACTATGTGTCCAGCATGAACTATAAATGTGCATTCCCTTATAAAGGTCGTCTGTATTGCATACAAACCTGAAAGGTTGGCTTTTCCCATGTCAATGACTGTATCTTCTTAGTGTTTAAGGAAGCTCATTAATATGAAGAATAACTTTGTATTATTAGTTTTGAACATAAGACTTGCTGTTTTCAGGCAGGAAGTTGGAATTCTGTTTTCAGACCAAAGTTGGAAAGGCGTCCACTTCAACACCCTTTTTGGATTAGACTCACACTTGAAAAAAATCAGGGTAAACTGTAATTAACTGTAAATGTGTCCTATAGGAAGGTAATGTGTGGACCAAATTCCAAAGAATTTCAGAATGTAGTTGAAAGAAAAGGGTTGGTGTTTCAAGTACTTATATATATGGAGATTTAATGTTGTACATAAGAAAACGGGTGTGTGTAGGAGGGATAATAACATCTTATCCACCCACAGACTTCCTTAAGCAACAAATACTGCAGTAAGAAAGAAGTATTAAAGAAACTCCTCTCAAAATCCAGGGGTGTGTGGGTGGTTAACGGATAATTTTTAACCCCTGCTTTTCTCTCAGTCTTTTAGTCATATTATGAAGGCAAAGCCCTGAATATTTTCCATTATTCTCTTTTAAAAATATTTCTGGATTGATTCGATTTTGGATAGATTTTAAAAAACAAAAAATAAGTCCAGTAAAGTGAAAACTATATTTTAACTATTAAAATAATTACAAATATATTATCTTGCTATGGATATGGGAAAATCCAGAATTAAATTTTAATAACATCTTGTGGGAAGTTGTGTGATAGCATCTATAGAAATGAAAGGTCTCTAAGGTATACCGCGTGGATACCATGGGTATATTTTCATTTCATGAGGTTAAAGGAAGCACTGGCCCTTGGTATAGAATTTATATAATCACACAGTTTTAAGACAATTGTTTAATAGATGAATGTCAGATATGTATAGTAACAAATCAATTTTATATCCATTATTAATATAAAGGCTGATATTTAATATCCAGATAATTGTGATAACTTCACTCTGTGAAACCAATTATGATGCGTTTTTATTTAATGCAAAATTGCCCTGTGCAAATTAACTGTATATGGTATTACTCAGATGTCTATAATAAGACATTTACCTTATATACATTTTGGATAAAGCAAGAGATGTTTACATTGCAACAAATTTTAGACCCTAAGCTGCTATTTCTGATTATGTGGTTTGCTAAAAAGTAACAAACAGTATTGTAAGAAGCTTGAGAACTTGAAAATTATTTTTCGAAAACCCATGTTTCGAATCTGAATTTGGTGATATTCAGGAATTCCGTTGAATTGAACAAATCTAATATAACCTAGGTATTGTGGTAAGATTTCTGCGGCCGTAACAATGAACATGATACAGTGGTTTACTCTCAAAGAGATTGCATGTAAATTCTCTTCTCAGCACACAATGGGAAAAATTATGATTCTAATTATCAAGAGAAAAATAATCCCCTGCAGAAATGTAATGTTAAACATACTGTAAATAACAAGAAACTGAATATTCATTCCATAAAATATTCTTGTATAAGGCTAAGTGGTTTTTCTCTTCCGTGTTGCTGTACACATTCTTTCCTAACCTCCGTCTGTACCTTCTCTACCTTCCTCTCATGGTCGAGATGTAGCAAGCACAGTGTGCCTCACCGTGCATTTTCTCCACGATAGCCAGTGCCTGACAGGCATCAGCAGTAAGCAGCTTCAGCTGAAACACTGATTTGATAAAGATGTTCTACCACGTACACAAAGTCTGAGGTTCTTCCAGAGAAATGCATGTGGGGACAAAGTGGAAGCTCTCCTTGCTTTTGCTGCCCTGCCCCTGAGAGCCGCTCTTTTGCCTCCAGATGGGCATAGAGCCATCAGAACTGCAACCGAAGTCTTATCCCTGATTTCCTTGGGTTGCAATCCATTTTACTTTCTCTTTACCTCAAAGAAAAGCAATATTGCAGTGGGGTAATGACACAGAGATAGAATGAATGAGGAACCTGTCATGGATAATGAAATTGAAAGAATTCAAAAAGCAAACAGAAGAAGGGAAACAGTGAGAAAAGAGAGGAGAAAGGAACCTTTGTTATTAACTTGGCTCTGCTTTGTTTTCACACGTGACTACCATCTTAAAAAGAAAAATAACTGCCCCCCCCAGTAGACTAGTAGTAGTTGTCTGAACTTCTTGAGAAGATTGCTTGAAAATGCCAAATGGATGTTATGGACTTTTGTCTGAATCATCTACTTGGGTTTTGTTAAAAGTGTAGCTAGGAAGAGAAATGCAGTTGCTGTGTACAGCGTGCTAGAAATGGCTTTGGATTACGAATCAGAAGATATGTATTCCAAGTTTTTAATTGGCTTGAAGGATGCCTATTTGATCTTTACTCTCAGTCTCCTTGGAGAATCGTTTATCTTATCAGTAAAAGAGAATACTATCTACTTATAGGAAAGATGATTATAACGAACTAATGCAAGGAACTTTGAACTTTGAAAAATTAAAAATGAAATTAAAATAATTTATATTACCTTTGCTCTTTATTCTCATTTATTCTCATATAATTCCTCTGAAGAGTTAAGTTAGAAGTTTGAATCTTTTACTCAGTTACTTTTAAGTCCGTGATGTAAAGTGTCAATGCTGAGATGATAAGAATTCCACAAATCCCGTCCCAGCTCTCGATATTGGGAGGAGGCAGCTTGCTCTGCATCTTGCAGGGAAGTGTAATGCATGTTGGTATCAGAGGAATGGCAGGTCCCCAAGATAGGCGAGAAATAAGGAATGATGTTTAAAATTTCAGAACAGTAAATAATTACTCTTGAAACTATAACGGCAGGAATATTGCCTCCACAGAAAACCAAAAAGGAAGAAATGGGATGCATTCACGATATAAGGGGTTCAGTAGACTTACAAGGAAGAATTTCCGTGAGGATTCTAAGCACTGCAGAACTTTTCGAAGGGGACTTGAGCTTCTTAGAAAGAGATTATTTCAAAATATATGGAAAGATTTTATTAGAGTTCCCCTTGATGTCAGAGCACGATTAGAAAAATCTGTAAGGCTGTCTGTACTCATTTACAGTTATTTGTAGAACACTCTATGGTTTATAAAAAGCACTATCATAACATTAATGTATTTGGCATAATAGTCTTTGGATGTGCGAATGATGACCATGAAGGATGAACAGCTCACCACAAACCCAGCAGCCGTGAACATGATAACTAAATCAGTCCTTGAACTCCAAGAATGAAGGAAATGATAAGGCACACGCTTACCCTACCTCTGGCAGCAGCTGTTTGCACTACACCAGACCCCACATTCTGTGGTTTACATAAGTCAGAAATCTTATCAACAATCATAGGAGATTTCACTGTCCCATCACCTTGGCCCCTTTCCACTCTATTTTTTTTTTTTTTTAATTTCTGAAATCATCTGGTCTCCTCAATGCAGTATTCGAACCACCATGGGTTTTTGTTGTTATCTGTTGTGCAAGTTAATCATATGCCTCAGTCCATGGCACATAATCATTGCCATTTATTCTCTTCTATTAATTTCCCCCTTTATCCTCCATCCCCAATCCCATTCCTAAGCAAGGAATTCCATATATTTCAAATTACTGGTGGTGGGAGGGAGGGGCAAGTATGGTTATGTGTGTAGCAGCAACAAGTAATAATTAAAAATCCTGATCTTGTCCGGGTTTCCCAGGAAGTAGGCCTTGAAGTTGATATCCGTGCGTTCAAAGTGTATTGAGTAGTGGTCTCAAGATAAGTGTCTGTGGACGTGTGGAAAGTTTTCGTGGAGTGAGAAGCTGAACTGGTGCAGTGAAGCAAACAACAGACATGGCAGGGCTGCTATGGAGCTCTCAAGGTGGGAGGGCCCCTAGTCGTGGTGCTGAGTCAGAACAACGGCGCTGGCATTCATCTCACCATTGGTCACCACTGCTGTGGGAAGCCCCAGGAAGGGGGTGTTGCCTTGGTCCAGGTGAGCCCCCTTTAGCTGCACACTAGACCTAGGGAGGGATTCAGCTACGAATGGTCTGTACACGGCACTGCCAGTAGGTGAGAACGGGAAAATGTGAACATTGCATCATGGCATCATGGCATCCTTTATAGTCTGTAAAATTTAAAACGAGACATGAAACAGTTAGCATTTCTGATCTTACAGAGCTCATTCCTTGTGAAGAGACCAAACAGTGAACCAATAAGCAAAAGGAAGTACAGATGGTCATATAGTAATGACTTCTCTGCAGTAGGGAAAAGTGGGATGACGAAAAGTTGCGTGTGGAAGCTACTAATTAGTTTAGGGTGATCAGGAAGGCCTGGACAAAGATAAGGAGGAAATGAGGGAGCAAAACTTGCAGGTGAGGAAAGGGAGGGCATTCTAGGACAACTGGAAATGCAAATGATCCCTGGGTGATCCAAGGGTGTTAGCTGGACCAAAGTGAGGGAGAGGGCGCTTGAAGATGAGAAGAGAGGTGGGGATGACCCTGTAGACCTTCATGCAAGCCCTGGCGCTTCCTGTGAGTGAACTAGATGCCATTGGAAGTCCAGAGCAGAGAGAATGTTGCGAGCTGACTGGTGATTTTACAGGATCTGTGTGGACAGTGCACTGTCTAGAAGTAAGGCAGGAAGAAAAGAGAAAGTTTCTTTCGTCTGGTGATCGCTGATTCTCAGGAGTCTGTGAGAGTATCTTCTTGAGAGCACTCCTTGTTTAACCATCAGTCTGCTATCCATCTGAGGGACAATGTCTGCGGCCGTTTATTGAACAGATTTTATAGGTTTTACCATAGTCTAATCCACTTTTTTCTCTTAAGGTACATTTTATTTGGGGTTTTATTTAAGATGTCCTTCTTCTGTTTTGATATTTTTAAGCAAGCAAAAAAATTTCACTTGTTACCAATACATAGGAATTTCTCTGTATGCTGCAATGCATGCCAAATTGCACTGAATTGGTTTCAAATTTGGATTTGAAAATATCGTGCTTTTTTTTCTGTACTAAATGCACAATGCATGTTGTAGTATATGATTTCCAGTGTGTACTTAACAAAGAGCAATTTCATTTTCTCTGGTAAATTACACAGTTGTTATAGCTTTAGAATTAAGGAACAAATCCAGAAATAAATAGAAAACAATGTTTAAATAATGTTAGCATCCCGGTTCAATGAGTCAAACGAAAAGAATCATTCCAGAGCCTGTCAGTTAGTAAACTGGTTCGGAAAAATCTTACAGTTTTGTATTCTGCACTGATGTCTTTGAGAATAAAAGGGGAGCTAATAACTGGGTTTTAAATAAGGTCTGATGCTTCCAAGAGTCTGTTCCTCAGATGGATCATTTAAACTGAATCTGTTCCTAATTAAGTATTTCTTGTCGCCTTAATCTTTCCCCCCATTTTCTCATTTTCCAGATGCTTTTCTCACTCCTTAATCCTATAGTTTGGCTGAATAGGTGACTGTATTGTTAATACCCCTTTTTTGGTAAAGGCCACAAACAGAAAGATCATTATTATGAAATCAGTTAAAAAAGAAACCCATCTCTATGATGGCTTCTATGTAAAATTGATGTGCTCTACCCACATTCCTTCCCGGCAAAACTGAGAAATTTCTCATGATCTTGTGGGCACTAAATTAGGACAAGCGTCATTGCGGACACGCTGACAGTCCCCTCCAGAGACCGTGGCGCTAACAGAAAAACGTGGCCTTTGGCAAGTAGAATTTCTGACGCGTTGATCTAAAAGGTAGTGGTTGGAACCTTGGTGAAAAGCCATGTTGAGCTAGCGAGCATTATCTTTCCTCAACCCTTTGAGCTTCGTGATGCTTTTTGAGATTTTAAGGGTTGGAGAGTGTACAATGTTGAAGACTTTATTCAGTTACTCAGAAGACAACCCTAATAGCAGCTTGAATGTGGTTGTCTTTGAAAGTAGGTCTTATTTTTAAATATAATTAAAGAGAAACACAGCTGGCAGTTTAGAAAAAGAAGGGAATCAGTTGGAGAATTATTATACCGCATCTTCAATGGTGGGATGATAGGAAATGGCTGTACTCTGGAAGCTCACAGTCTCATTGCTTTTGAGGTCCATAGTGTCCAATGTTCAGGCATCGATTCAGGAAACTCCCTTGGCCTTTCACTAAGAGAGCTGCCGTATGCCAAGCTGTGCTTTGAAATAAGATGTGGCAGAGTTATAAAGCCAGTCTGATCCTGTGAATCGGTACGCACTGGACTTTTCCATCGTAGGTGGTTCTCAGATGTGTATGTCCAGACCATTGACCAGACCCCTACTTCAGTCCCTAGTCATTCCTCGTCTACAGGGTTGAGAAAAAGCCTCCTAACGGGTCTCCCTGCTTTGTCTTGTCATCCCAAAGTTTTTCTTGCTCACACAGTCAGAATGACTTATATAAAACACTTACCTGAACATACCATTTCCCTGCTTACACCCCAACGATGACTGTCCATCATCCTTGGGATTAAAGTCAGTCTTCCGGTAGGAGAAACAAAGACCTCCAGAACTGTTCCAGTGTCTGCCTCTCCATCCTCCTCATCACTCTTCTTCCCCTCGGCCTCGACAGTCCAGCATACCTTTTCATTGACAGTAGTTCCTTGGGATACAGTGCGGTTGATTTCATGCCTCTTTGCTTGGCCAGTGCTCTTCCTTCTTCCTGAAAGTCTTCCCATGCTTTTGCTTAAATATTATTAATCTTCCAAGACTAAATCTGGGATCATATTCTCTAGGAGGATTTCCTCCTGTCCCCTTATTGGTCTAAATACTTCTCATCAGTTCTACCTTGTGTCATCAACCTAATTCACTGAAATAATCTGTTTCTATATTTGCCTAGAGATTATTATTATTAGTGCCCTGATACACAGGCCAGAAGACCTGGTGCTTAGTAGGATCTCATTAAATGTTTGTTCAGCTGAAATAAGGCTCTGACACTAATAGCAAAAAAGTGTGCTTGAATTTCAAAGTGTTTTCACTCACATGACAAGGTCCTGATTAAATTATTTGAAATCTGAAATAAAAGTTGAATATGAAGGGTTTTGTATGCTAACATGACTGTAGAACTATGTTAATTTCATAGAAGAGGACTGAAAAACAGCAAACAAACAAAATCAGAGCATAACTAATCCCACCAAGAATAGGCAAGAAGATGATATTCACAAACCTAAACAAGCTTCAAAAAGAAGCCCCCACTTATATATCCAAGACCTCAAGAAAATCAAGATAAGGTCAGAGAAGAGTCTAGCAAAAATAGGCTGCAAACTTAACCTGAAAGGATTTTTCCTTCATCTTTTCTTTATTTTTGAAAGGAATGATCTGATACTAGCATATCAACTTGTTCACATGAGATTCTCCTAAAAGTGGTGTGCGGAGGAAAAAAAAAATGAAGTTATTTTAAGATTCTAGTTAGTTAGTTTGTAGGTAATTGAGGTAATTTTACCCTATGTGAATACTTTATTTCACATCCGAATTACTTATTAAAATACCGGATGACTCTGGCCAGAGAATAGAATCAATTGGAAATCCATTTGATGCCTTCATTTATTTGACATTGAACCAGTGAAAAAAGCCTATCTTTTCTAAGTTTTCAAGGAATTACAATGATTACCCCACGTAAAATGTACTTTAGCATCAAAGAATATTACTTGCAAAATAAAACACTGGATATCAGTTCCTTCCATCCAGAAATTGTCTTGACCTCATGAAATAAGGGAGCAGAACCCCATGAACCTCAGCTGTTAGGAAACACAGAACAGTCTAAGGGAGAGGAAGGTGGAGCGCCCATGGGATGCCATGGGGCTTCTAGAGCAATGACTATAGAGGATAAATAAAAGATGCTACCAGCAGAATTCCATAGAACTGTGCCTGGCGTGTAGTAGGTGCTTGATAAATATTGGATAAAATAATGGACGGATAAATGAACTGAGAGGGCAATGATATCAACTCATACAATAGCAATTAATGGACGCATATCTGAGTACAGAGTCCACTCTTCTCCTTCCCAGTAAGTGTTAACTTGCTTAGATTCGGCATTAGAAATGCCAGAAGAGACATCATTGCTTAAGAAATGAGGAGAGAGTGATTCTGGTTTTTTTACCAGTTCTGAGTCACAGCTCTCACCCCACCATTTTCCATCCCATCTCCTTCCCCCT
The DNA here is from genome assembly GCA_003697995.1 of Taxidea taxus jeffersonii. Lineage (NCBI taxonomy): Eukaryota > Metazoa > Chordata > Mammalia > Carnivora > Mustelidae > Taxidea > Taxidea taxus. Next base: position 26,611 of record ML103410.1, read on the forward strand.
GTAAATGAAATTGGAGCGATGTGGTACTGCTGTGCTCAGATAGAAAAGAAGATATTTGTGGGAGATAAAAAGAAGAGTTTGGAGAAACAAGATAGGAGAATTTCAATGCAAAATGTCAAAAGAAAGGAGAAAGCACTGATGTTTAATATTTTTTAGAAATAGAGTTTTAGTGTCCAAGTAAGATAAAAAACATGGAATTTTAAGTAGCATCAGGCTTGGGTAGACTCTTGTTTTTGTTATGTTCTAACTCTTAACATTTCTGTCCATTATTAGCCCATATAACATTTACTCATTAAATGCACTTCCCCTCTCAATTGTTTCTATACCCCTAATGCATTTGTTTTTTAGAAAATCAAGAAGAATGTGTCCCAGATACAGATCTTCTTAATTCTACCACACACACATTTTCCCCACCACCTAAAATAGCATTTAATGCTGCCAGGACATATTTTATTAAGAAAAAAATCAGTTTCGTTCTTGCCAGACAAGACAAAGCTTGAAATCATTGTTGAATGCTGCTGAGGAAGAGAGCTGACAACCGTCCCCTCCCTGGCACTTTAGAGTATGTTCTGAGGAACTCGGAGGGCTCAGCATGCCATTATGCCAGAGGGCGTCCAGGTAAGTGAGACTGGGAAATGCAGTATATTTTCACCCCTTTTGAAGAGGGACATATAAGATGACCAAGTTGTTTCCGTTTGCCCAAGACGTTTCCAGTTTTAGCACAGAAAATTCAGCAAACTCCTTACTTCTGCTAAAACTGAAGCCGTTGCTTACCTTAGTCACGTGTGAAAGACTGAAAAATCTTCCAGTAAGAAGCGCATTACATTTTGTTTAAACAGTGCTTTTCAAGAATACCTGACCATGAAACATATTTCTTAAACAAACAAAGATATTAAAAATCAGGGGAGCCTGGGTGGCTCCGTCAGTTAAGCATCAGACTCTGTTTTGGCTCAGGTCATGATCTTAGGGTTGGGTGCAGCCCCCCCGTGGGATCCCTGCTAAGGGTGAAGCCTGGTTTAGATTCTCCCCCTCTCCCTCTGGTCCTTCCCCACCCCCACTCATGCATGCACACACTAAATAAACAACAAAAAAGTTATTAAAAATCAAAGGAGGGGCACCTGGGTGGCTCAGTGGACTAAGCATCTGACTTCGGCTCAGGTCATTGATCATGTGGTCCTCACATCAAGCCCACATCAGACTCCCAGCTTAACAGGGAGTCTGCTTCTCCCTCTCCTTCTGCCCCTCCCCCTGCTCGTGCTGTCTCTTTCTCTCTCTCTCTCTCAAATAAATAAAAAATTAAAAATCAAAGGAATTGACAATCTGTGATTCATACTTTGAACCCCAAATCATTAGCTTAATGAATTTATGAAAGGGACTCCATTATGTATAATGATATATTTGGTTCAACAAAGACTTTTTTTTTTTCTGAATCCAAAGATATTTTTCTAACTTTTTCTAAGTAGTTTTTAGCTCCAGATACCTGAGAATTAAAAAGTACCGTTACTGATTGACACTTCTAGCACACTGTATTTATTGGTAATGCTGAGGGAGCATTTCTTTTGACAAGGTTTCTAATTTTGTGATGCCTGGAACAAGGCCAAGCAGAAGAAAAATGCGATAGTTGCATACTACTCCCTGCGCTTACTGGGAATGATGAAGAAGAGATGGAAAAGTGCTTCGAGTAGAGCATTAGTTTTAGGGATGCTGCTTTCAAATTGAGTAATTCCAGAAACACTGATAAAGACACACCACCGCTCATTTACAAATATGTACGTATATATAATTACACGAGCCACTAATGCTCATCTAGCTAATCTTCCCCAGTAATTGATAAACCCAGTGTTTAACACTCCAAAGACTAATTAGTATTTTTATTAAGAAACTTATAATGAATGCCTCCTCTGTGCCAGGTATTTCACAACCAGACAGTAAATACCCGCTCTAACTCTTCAAGAGAGACAAATCATCTCTATTTTTTTGATGAAGAAAATAAAAGACAGAAAGATTGAGTTACTTGTCAGGGACCATGTAGTTAGTGGCACAGCCAGGGTTTAAAGTCAAGCCCCTGGAGTCCAGTTTTTCCCATACATCCATTGTTTCGTGTGCAGTCTGCTGTCTATTTTAAAGTCAGTGATTTAAATTTAAAAATTGCAGTCCTTTATGTGGAAGTATATGAAACATTTATTAATTTGATTGAAAGGCAAGTGTTGCTGTTAAGTAGGAATTTTGCGCGGATCAGAGGAACATCTATGTTCTTTGTTTCATGTGATGGGACGTTGGCTTATTAGTCCCTTATGCGTGTGTGTGTGCACAGTGCAGGCGCACACACCGATTCTTTTTATTGAAAGCATTTGTTCCACATGTCTTTTGATATTCTAGTACTTATCCCTGTGTTACCCCGTATATTCTCCTGGTGTGGGTAATGTGGCATAATGCTCTCAGACGTCGTGCCAGCTGTGTTATAGATGCTTGAAGTACAGAAAAACTCCCTGTTAACATGAAGCTTAATTGTAAAGGGAAGAAAGAGACACAAAGTAAGCAAATAAATAGATAAGAACATTTCATTCCTTTTAATAAAGTGAAACAAGGGGATGTAATACAAAGCAGTTGGGTTTTGTGGGAAGAGAGAGATTTGCACTGAACTCCTGCATTATAGAAAAGAAAGGTGCTCTAAGATCCGGAGACAGGGCATTTGGAGCAGAGAGAGAGCGAATGTCATGCTCCAAGGGAGATCTCAGTGCAGTGCAGAAACAGAAAGAAACTACGTGTAGCTTGAGCACAGCGACTGAGCAGGAGAACCATAGAGCTAGAGAGCGGTAAGGACCTGGGTTTTACTCCCAGTGTCAGGGGAAGCCTGAGAATGTACCACAATCTGCCTTATATTTTTAAAAGGCTATTCTCTGCCGTGTGGAGACAGGGCTGTAGATGAGATAAAAGAGGAAAAGAAACCAGTGAAAAAGAGTATTGTGGAAGGACAAGTAAAGACGACCTTGACCTGACCCGGGGAGTGGCAGCAAAGACGGTAAGAAGGTGACCCATGTGTTGGTGTCCCACATCGACGGCAGTCACTCTTCATTCCTTTCCGTCCTTCCGGGGCAGGAGCAAGAATGTCGTACTCCAGTGTAAAGGAGGGTCCAGAGAAGGGGAGGAAAACAGGTGATCTCATTACCTCACTCTGTGGTCCTCACCTCCTCCATTCCCACTCAGCACGAATGAGTATGGACTTTACTTTCAGGACATGACAATATTTCATAAAAAGTATCACTAAGAAATATAAAATAAAAATAAAGATAAGTAATCAAAAATAAGCCCATGCTTTGGGCCTATTATACTCATTTAAGGCAATTTTCTGACTTCAAGAGGGAAGCAGATTGATGTACTTTTGGGATTTCGGGGGTTTTTCAAATCAAGCTTTCCTATTTTAATGTTTTTGTTTTGCTTTTACCATTTTTAATTTATACCACTTAGGCATCACCAGTGGTATGGCAGTAAAAGGTAAAATATAAAAATAGACAGCTCTATAATTTGGCCTTTAAATGGCTTTGCGTATTTATATTCTATGTAGGGTGTGTAACAGATTGTGATCACAGAATCCAATATAATCAAATTGCAGCCTGACGGATATAGCAGATAGCACGAAACAGCTCCCTTCTGCTGACTCAGGGCGGGAGTTCCGCGTCGCTATATTTTTCCTGCAGCCGCCCTGTAGCAGTGCTCCCGCCCGGGCGGTGCCAGTGTCCCCACCATAGCACTTGGACCTGCATTTGCTGTGACGCTCACAGCGGATTTTTTCCTTCTGGAGACGACTAATTTGAGTGGCTTGAAATAGAAAACTTAGGACTTCCCCCTTGAGCTTCCCAGTCCGCACAGCTGTATATTAGGGATATTGGAAATGTTAGGTAGACTTTGCTGAACTTCATGGTGCTCGCCCATTTCTCTGTAAAGCCTGTGGCCTCTCACGTGTGCGGTTAGAGGGGAAGATTTCACATGTGCTGTCAGAGGGAGACAGAAACGCCCCTGCAACTAAACCCTGCTCGTTGGGGGCGCCTGGGTGGCTCAGTGGGTTAAGCGTCTGCCTTCAGCTCAGGTCATGATCCTGGGATTGAGGCCCACGTCCGGCTCCCTGCTCTGCGGGGTCCAGGCGCCTGCTTCTCCCTCTCCCGTTGCTGCTCCGCCTGCTTGTGCTCTCTTGCTCTCTCTCTCTCTCACGAAAATAAATAACATCTTCAGACAAGCGACAATAAAACATCTCTGCTTATCGACATTCCGGAAGGCAGATGAGGACGCCAGAACACCCTGAGAGTGACAGTCATTCGGTTCAGCCTCCGAGCCCTGTCCAGGCTTGGGTGGGGATTAAGGTGCTGTCGTGTTTGTAAGGATGGCTTTCGCCTATTTCTCTCCCAGGGATTGCTTTAGGCTGAGTGCGGTTGTTTCCTGTTTGGGCCTTTGTTTTGCTTTGCTTTAACTTGTTGGGCCCCTCCTGCTGCACATCTGATTGCCGTCCGTGTGTCGCGGTGGAGATGCTGCAGTTCTCGAGCCAGCCGAGACCGGATTGGAAGGAAAAGTGGTTCGCCCCGTTGCAAAGTCAAACGTTTGCTGACGTTGTCAATCGACTCGAGTCCGGGCTTGGGTGGCTGCGGCGTTTTGTGGTTGGGTGTTCTCAGGGGGCGGAAGTGGGAAACCTTTAGAACATGTTGAAAGGTTTCTTCGCGCCGCGTGCCATCAGGTTGCTCCCCTCCCAAACAGCAGACACGGCCCCTGGTTTCGGGGGCTTCGGTCTGGCTGCCCGTGACTCTGGTCCAGTAAACGCAGCAGGTCCCCGATGAAGTGGCGGCGGCCGCAGGGTTGACCGGACACAGCTCACGGCTTCAACGTGCTTTTCCGCGTCAAGGTCTCTTAAGTAGGTCTCTTCGGGGCTCGTCACCTTTCCTACTAACCCGCTGTGACACAGTATCTGAGAGACGCTGGGATCACGGTTAGCCGCCTTTTACCCAAAGCAGTAAGGACGCAGGGCCTGGAGCGTCCTCCTCGCATTCTTTTTGATTCTTCAAGGTCTTTATGACCTTGGAGTTGTCCACATCCTTCAAAGTACTCCGCAGTTTTCTAAAATTCCTAACACGGTGTACCTTGAGGGTCTCGTGCTGAACGTGGTTCTTCCTTCTCTCCTGGCCTTGAATGCGTTCACGGGAAACGTTCGCTTCTTACACTCGACCGAGCTCCCGTCAGTGCCGCCCGCAACGAGAGACCCGAGATCGGAAGATAAAGTGAACAAGACTGGTTTCTCCCCACCGCGAGCTCCCGATCTGGGCAGCCCCCCCCCCCCCCCAGTAGAAGGCTCCAGAGCCTGCGTCAGGAGGGCACAGCCGTCTCCGGGCCAGCCTGAGGGTTTGACTTGCGAACGCTTCCTCTCTCGGGCCTGGACTAATTGCTCACATTATGAATCACAGATCCGGGAGCCTTTGAACTTGGAAACGTACAATGCGCGCACGTGGTTGGACTTTGCCTGGGTGATCACTTCCGTCATGTAATTTTCATCCCCAACGATGTGCTGTCTCACGGGGAGGGTCCGCGTGGAAACCTTGGTGTGGACGTGGCAGGACCGGAGAAGGGGCAGAGCGGAGTGTGAGGTAAAATGGCACGTGGAGACTGGAAGGTGGAAAATGTTCCTGGGCCTTGGCTCCTGTTTCCTCAGGGCGAGCTCTGCAATCGTCTAGCAGTTTTCTAGCAATAAAATAGCTGTCCTACGTCGGATAAGCCTTTAGCATGACAGAGCGATGGCCCTAAACTGGATTCTCAGATCTGAATAGCTCTTGGGCTCCCACAAAGCGAAGCTCTTTTTTCCTGTCTCCCCTCAAAATAGACTTTCTTCGGCTGTCGGAGTTACTACTGTGCATTGTTCCCGCTTCAATGCCTAATCACCACGGCGTCGCAATGCCTTTTTCCCTGTTCTTCCCACATTTCTTTTTCCACGGAGCTTGTTTCTCCTGGCTTGAGTTCACCTGAGAAAGCTCTTCTGTGAGCACCGCGGGTCCTGCGTGAGCGGCCTGACCGCGCCTGTGCAGAGGCCGCCGCGGCGTGAGGGGAGGCCGC
>ML103410.1:32710-80145 GCA_003697995.1 Taxidea taxus jeffersonii
GGGAGGCCGCCGCGGCGTGAGGGGAGGCCGCTTCAACGTCCGGCCTCCCTGCGCCCTGTGCCGCTGGAGGGTCGTTCTCTCAGAGGCCCCACCAGATGGGACGAGCTCAGGCTCCACCGACACTCGGATCCGTCCCTGCCCGGGAGGTTTAATACGCAGACCTTGGGCTCACTTTCCAGTTGCTTCGTGCTGCTGCTGCTCCGCGGTCTTGTGGGTAGCGTGTGGTGGTGCTGGCCCCTTTCTGAATGAGTATTTTCAATTTACTTATTTTTCTTCCAGACAGCCTCTTAGTCCAGAATTGTGTCAGAAGAGAAGTTTTCTGATGACATTTAACGGATTTTCAACTCTTCTTCCAAAATCCACCCCTCCCCCCCCCCCCAGAGACACAAACTTCTGCCCCCTCAGAGGCCGAAGACCCTTCCGTTCCTTGCCAGGCAGTAACTGCACAACGGAAATTGCCCTCAGCCGTCTCAGCCTCTGGCCACCGTGAAGTCTTGTCCCTCCTGAAGCGAGTGGTGACCCGTTCATTCTCACTGCCCCGGTTACTTTGCATTGTTAGCTCTGGTCTCAGATAAAACTGAAGTTCAAGTCCTGGGTTTAGACTTTCAGGCCTGGAACTGATCTGGCACGTGATTTTTATGCATTAATCCAACATTTCGTGGGTCAGGCTCTTGTTCTGGGGATGGAGATGTGAAAAACAATAACGATGCTAACATTAGGCAGTGATCTTTAGTGGAGTAGGGCAACGAAGTGGGGGATAATGAGGGATGGGGAAAGACTTTGTAATGATCTGTAGCATTTCCTTGAGGCAGATCTACAGACTTCCGATACCAAGCCGTTAGAGTAGGCCATGGCTCAGAGGGACTCCTGTGACAGTTCTTTGTATCACCAAATTTCATTACGTGTTGGGTCCATACAGAGGTTGAGCTATACAGTGGCAGTAAACTGGATATGAAGTCATTAAAAATTAAGTTTTATGTTATTTCTGAGTGTGTCATGAGAGGTAGCAAAAGTAGCACATTCAGTTCCCAGAATCACAGCTTCGTCATGAAGATGAGTCATGGTGAACTAAAGGGACCATATTTTTTTTTTTTTTTTTTTTAAGATTCCATTTATTTGTTAGAGAGAGTGAGCACAGGCAGACAGAGAGGCAGGCAGAGGCAGAGGGAGAAGCAGGCTCCCCGCCGAGCAAGGAGCCCGATGTGGGACTCGATCCCAGGACGCTGGGATCATGACCTGAGCCGAAGGCAGCTGCCTAACCAACTGAGCCACCCAGGCGTCCCAAAAGGGACCATATTTTAATGAACCAGTCTGGTGACTGTAGTCCGTCTATGCTCTGCAGCAGACTGCCTAGGGAACAGGAGACAACCTATTCCTCAAATGATGAACTAGTCCCTGATGCTATTCTTCTTTCTTGACTCCCCTCACAAGACTATCTGTTCTGTTCCTCTTGAGCTCACACTTGCCTTGGGGGTTTTCCTTAACGACAAAGAATAGTGGTACAAAACGATCTCGGTTATCGTGGCTGCACTTCCCCATTTGGCATTTGTTAGCCAATAGGAACCACCAAATATTTATTATGTATTTACTGTGCCTACAGCACAGTGTGGTTAGGAAGGAATGGTTGTAAGATACTCTCCTTGAGGAGGAGCTCATAGTCCTCTAAGAGAGTGAAAACATACATATGTGAAATAGACCAAAATGTATGATGTATAGTAATCATTTAGAGACGAATGGTTGATCAAATGGCAGGGAGAACCTCAGAAAGGAGATAGGACATGAACTTTGAAGAAGAGTTTGGGTTTTGAATAATTTGGCATTTTTGGGGTCATTTTCCAATTTGCTTCTTTTTTTTTTTTTTTTAAATTCACAAACAAACCATCTCCTATTGACAATGGATAAGGAAAAATTATTTTTATTCCTGGTTTCAGATGATCATTTTATGATTAGTTTTGGTTATTTTTTTAAGATTGTATTTGTTTATTTTATTTATTTATTTATTTTTATTTTTTTTTAAAGATTTTATTTATTTGTCAGAGAGAGAGGGAGAGAGAGCGAACAAGCACAGGCAGGCAGAGTGGCAGGCAGAGTGGCAGGCAAAGGCAGAGGGAGAAGCAGGCTCCCTGCTGAGCAAGGAGCCCGATGTGGGACTCGATCCCCAGGACGCTGGGATCATGACCTGAGCCGAAGGCAGCCGCTTAACCAACTGAGCCACCCAGGCGTCCCTGTATTTGTTTATTTTAGAGAGAGAAAGTGAACGTGGGTAGGGGGAGGGGCAGAGGGGGAGGAAGAGGGAAAGAAGCTCAAGCTGACTCCGTGCGGAGTGCAGAGCCCAACCTGGGGCTCTAGTCAGGACCCTGAGATCGTGACCTGAGCCAAAACAAGTCGGACGCATAACCGATTGAGCCACCCAGGCACCCCAGTTTTATTTTTTTTAACTCTAGGAGACAATTCAAACTAGAGGTACTAATACGCTAAGTAATACATTTCAGTGTCAGAGAACCTTACTGGAGACAGAAAGATAGGAAAAATTAGCAATTTCCAGTCTTATCATTGTAACCATAGGTAATTTTTATGACTTGTGATATTCTGATATAAATATTTTAAGATAGACTTTGAATATATTATCTTCCACTGAGTACCATGTAGTAGTGTTTTGAAACTATATTATGGTGCCAGCCATGTGCCATGTGATGTACTTTACTGACGGTTAAAATGTTTGGCTACTGTCAGATCTGTCTAGTTTTCACATTAAAAATAATAGCTTTAGATTTAAAATTTTTGACACACAGTGTATCAGAGGTATAATGATCAGAACATATGCAAATAAGGAGTGTCCTTCCCATCTGAATCTTCATGCAGATATCATTCACAGTTGAACAATAATAACTCCTTCAGCCGTTGGATTTTCTGAGTCTGTGTGTCTTTCGTAGAGAGCCATTTTACAACGGCACAATTTCCCTTGAGTTATTATGAATCCAATTAAAACACAAATGGTGCTGCCCTGCTTGACCGTCCTCCTCGTTCATCCCTGTGACAAGCATTTGCCGGTCCCCACTCACTCTGTGCTGCAGGCACCGTGCCACAAAGGCAGGGATCCTGCCTCTTCGGAGCTTCGTTAGGACAAGAGGGCAGGCAAGAGTTTGGCAAATGAACAAGAAGAAAAGAGCCACTTGAGACAAAGGAAATGGCGTGTAAAGTGTGGAACAGCATGGCATTTCCAAGGAACAGCAGATGGCTTGGCATGACTTGAACGTAAAATGCAAGGAGAGGAAAGGTGCACATGTTGCTAAAAATGCTATTTTAAGCCGGGCAGTGAAATATTTTTTAAGCTTAAAAAGACTTTGCGTCATCAAAGATTGTATCTGTCTCTTTTGCCATAGTCTAGAAGAAAGTTCTCGTAAGCTGCTGAAGGATACTTTTACTAAAATTTGAGAGATTCAGGGCAGGAAGAGCCACTGGTACAGATAAGCCTAGAAGTGTAGCAGGTGGCACCGAGGTCATGTCTCCTTTTTGTAAGCCAATGATTTCCTTTTTTTAACCACAGAAGCTACGGAAACTCAACTTTTGTGTGTTTTTATTGTTTTGGTACTTAAAATGCATTATCCTGTTTATTTTATACAACAACCTAAGTAATAGACATTCATCTCTCCATTTTACAGATGGGAAAACTAAGGCTCAGGAAAAAAAATAGCCCAAGTTTTCCAGGTTACTCAGAGACAAAATCAAGATTCAAGGATAGTTCTGTTTGACACCAAGTTTAATGTCAGATACCGGGGGCCACTTTCCCTCGCTCAGGCCTCATCTATGCCGTATCCGAATGTGAACGTTGTCTGTTGTGAAGAAAAGTTAAATCTTTCATTAAAATGTCCCAGGAGTTAGGTAGGAAATGTTGGCATTGACTTCCCTAGTCACCATGTTCATATGAAACCTTCTGGAAATTACCAGAGAGAGAGTTTTATAACTGTCTTATCTTTTGCTTTCTCTACAAACTGTATCTCGGTCCATTAATTCTCAAACTTGTTTAAAGAACAAACGGGAAGTCCCTACATGAGACAGAGCTCTCAAGTGTGACCTTCAGAAACCTCTCTCGATCTCAGTTTCTCATCCCAGAAATGGTGTGGACTAACAATCCCAGTGGTCCCTCTGCTTGGCCTCAGGATTCTGCACACACTCCCAAATAAATGGCATTTAATTCTGTAGATACAGTAAAAGCTGGCGCTGAGGTGAGAGGGCCCTTTAAGTGTAATTATTTATAAATGCCAAATTGAGAATCAGACTTAGGAACCATGATTTTTGTGTTTATTTGTAAGCAGTTTCATGGCCTGCATGTATTTCTGGCGTATGTAGGATTTGTTATTTGCGATACGTGCGGTTGGTAAACAGAAAGTTGTTCTTTAAAAAGAAAGTCCCAATGTATTTAATACTTAAACCAATAGAAACAAGATAATCAGCAATACCTGCGAGTAGTTTATACAAACTACGTGCATTTACTACACAAACTAGTAGTAAATACAAACAGTATCGCAGGCTGTTTGGTATGGTGAGGGGCAGCAGGGTGGAGGGTTAAGGAGGCAGGCTTACTCTGCGACCCGACTGTGGCCTTAAACACTTCAACCTGCTGTTACTTCCCAACTGTGGAACGTTGAGCAAGTGAATCCCACACTCGGGGTCTTCATGTTCTCATCTGTAAAATGGTTTCTGCCTCGCAGAGCTGCTGTGGGGATTCAGTGTGCCAGTGGATGCATAGAACCTAGATCCGAGCCTGGCCCACAGGAACCCGTGTGAAATGTTGCTAGCATTTTGGATGAGACACCATTCACTTGATACAATGAATGCATCACTTGTTTTCGTACACTGTAGGATGAGTGCATGAAATCAAAACACAAAAGGTCAACTCCAAGAGAACGCGGGTCCCTTTCTTCCTTTCTTAGCTGTATCCTCAGTGCCAGCCTAAGCGCCTGGCTCAGATTAGGTGTTCTGGAAGTACTTGTTGAAGGAAAGAAGAGAGTCAGTGGGGTTGAAGATTTTATGGTCCTGCTGATTCTCAAATTTCCTCTTGTTTTAATGTTTCTGTATCAAACGCATCATCCCGTAGGTTATAAATCATATAACATAATGAGTGCTCATGGCTTCAGTCCCTAGTCCTATGTCTATTCCAGTTTCTCGGTGATATGGCAAGCAGAGATATCGGGAAATCTCATATATCATAGGAACAATGATTAGGCTTCATCTTTAAAAAAACAAAACACAAGGAAAATCAGCCCTCTACTTATTTAGACACTTCATGGGTCGTGGCCTTACATGGGTCTGTGCTTACCACAGTAGCTGTACTGACCCGGCTGTTGCCGTCCTACTTGGGCAGCTGCTGGGGGGCCCGGCCAGCTCCCTCGGATGGTTTTAAACTGACTTCAGAGAGAAAAACAGCCTAGGAACTCCAATAATCCTGATAAGCCCCCCCTCCCTCGTTCAATTAGAAGCTATGCCCTAGAACCACGGATTCCAACGTTAAGAATCCTGCCCCTCTGGATACAAGCCCATGCCTATCTTAAATCCTCTAAGTTTGATATCAGTCATGCGCACAGTCCCAGTTTTAGTAACAATATTTCAGAATTACAGTTACGTATCCAAGTGTTTACAGGATTTTCAGAATTTTTGTGTCATTCTATTTAAAAACCTGCTTTCAGGACGTCAGGATGGCTCAGTTGGTTGAGCATCTGAATCTTGGTCTCAGCTCAGGTCTTATCTCAGGGTTGTGAGTTCAAGCCCTGCATTGGGTTCCACACTGAGCATGGAGTCTACTTTAAAAAAAAAAAAAATGCTTTCTCCTCTTTATTCTTTCCCACATAGATACTGTTTCCAAGTCATTGTTGATCTGCCAGAATGACAAGGACAATCGCTTTAGTTAATGAAACTAAATTACTCCCCCAGTAGACTCAAAGTCAAAAACATGTTCCTATTTAAGGCGCCTTACAGCTTTTTCGTGTTTTAGTATTTTATTGTTGTCTAAATTATTTCATTGGAAGCAGAAGCTTTGAAAGCAAAGAGTTATGTATAATACCAAAATCTAATGCTTGTCGTCCAGCAGGATACATTGGCCAATAAAAGAAACTTCAGCTTTTGTTACAGGAAGAGCTATAGATACCCAACTTAATGTTTCTGGGAAGGCTATAGAAGATTTTGCATAAAGATCTCATGGGCTTTCTGGGAGGAAAAAGACAAAATAAATAAATAACCCTCCTCTAAAGCCATTCTTCTAAGATGCAATATTAGCAAAACCTGTCAGACTGGAGGAGATGCTTTCCAAAAAAGAGGGTGACAAGTGCAGGGGAACCTTTAACATCAGCTGCACGCAGAAGGTAGCTGCAGTGTCCCCAGCCTCATGAGGGCACCCCTTTGTTTCACTAGACTGCGGAGGTAGAACCCAGCAGAGCCAACCCTCTAGAAACCTCTGAAGCAGTCTCCAGACAAGATAGAGAAGACCGCATAGCTGCTCTCCGCAATATGGAGGCACACAGAATTTAGACAGACTATTCGAGAGAGATGCTGCTTTACCCCTTGCTGCAAAACAATGAAATACATGATGATGCGAAGTGATAAAATTTATTAATTAAAATTGATACAAAGCTCTGTCTGTGGTTCTCATAGGAGACAGAGGCATCAAAGAAATTTCTAAATAGAAACTCGACTATTCTTGATCTCTGGAATTTGAGGAGTGAATATCAGTCTTGTCTAAGTCAGAAATGTAAATTACCGTGCTCGCTGTGCTAACGCGTGACGTGTTCACGTTACCGTTGTGTTCTGTCCGCCAGACGATAGTATCCTCGGTCAGAACCATCTCTTTTACTCAGAGCTCTAACCGACTCTTCCCTATCCACGCGACATAGCTGACGCGGTGCCTTCCACTATTTGGTGACCCCTTCCCTGCCTACGCGCACCCCCACTTCTCTGTGGGCCTAGTCACCGCAGAATGATACTGCCAAGTCAGATCCCTTCTCCTTATAGTCTTAGACTTCTCTAATCAAAGGAACCCAAGAGAACCACTGGAAGCCCTCAGAAAATCTTCCCCATTTTCAAATCCAACCATCTCCCTAATCAAAAACCCACTAATGGAATTGGCGCTGCATTTAATTTCCTCTGCCTTCAAATGTAAGATACGGGTGCTGTTCTGTATTCACTCCCTCCCTCTGCCACCGTGAAAGAATATAAACTGGTTTTCATAAAATTCTATCTAAAAATGAAAAAGCTGTTTTATGTTTATTTACTAATTGAACCCGTGCCAGCAGTTCTGGTGCGTTCCCAAGTAGGCTCCTCGTGCATATTTGAGCAGCATCAGCACTTTGGCTCCAGTCGAGTGTACAGTATCCCAAGGATCACAGTGTACGTCCGCATCTGCGGCAGATCAGCATCTTTCTAAACAGAAAACAAACACCGGAGACAGGCCATCGCATTCGCTTTTTATACCACAGGTGTGGATTTCTCCCCTAGGAAATATAAGAATGGTAAATCAACAGATATTAGCCCTCATGAGTTATGATCGGTCTTCTGAATGTCCATTTTAGATAGTCTAATTAGAATGTCATGTGGTTGGCAAAATACATGATGGCCAGCCTGCTCAGGGTTGTTAGTGTGTCACGGTCAGGGTGAGAGTGGACACTAGCCCCTGACCACGGCCCGCATCGAGGAAGGCACACGAGTGGGGCTGTGTCAGCACATCATGCCATGAAACATTGACAGTGCATCCATACATGGGCAGATATGCTGTGAATATATACCAGGAAAACATGTAGTGGAATAAGGGACGCAGAATCAGCTGTGAAAATTTTTGATTGTTTGAGAACTTAACCATTATTCAGGAATATTATGTTGCATAAAATGCTTTCAAATTATTTACAGGTATTGGCATTAACAAGCATATGAACACAGGGGCACGTAGGTGGCTCAGGTTAAGCATCTGACTTTTGGTTTTGGCTCAGGTCATGATCTCAGGGTCGTGAGGTCAGGCTCTGTGTTCAACATGGAGTCTGCTGGAAATTCTCTCCCCCTCCTTCCCCCTCCTCTGCTTCTCCCCCTGCTCACGTACTGTACACCCCCCCCAAGTGAATCTTTAAAAACTATACACAAATACATAATTTGGTTTAGTCTCTACTTTTTTGTCATATCTAAAATGTATTTCTTTTATAAAGGTCTAATGTATATCTTGAGCAAATAGACTAATTCTTAGACTTATAATATTATAAAGAGTAATACTTTAAATATTTAAATGTAGGCTCTCTGCTGAGTATTGAAGAATTTTCTTAAAAATAACATTGTTATGCCATTTAAATAAGATACTAAATCAATACTTTTATGCATAAGATTCTGAATTGTAGAGTTCTAATGGAAACTGACATATGACCAGTTCATTCTGACTGTGCAATGCTAACTAATTCACTGAAATAAGATTTTGATTAACTATATTCTAAGGATAGTTGACTCTGCTTATAACAATGATTAGACAACAGTTTTCTGCATTTCTCAACTTTTAATATTTGTGGTTTATGGGTTATTCTGACGTAGTTCTTTGGTACATATCAGATAAATGCAATTGTTAGTTAAATAAATCAGAAACCATTAATGGATCAAATGATTCTGTTCATTAAACATTTTCTTTTTATTACTTTACACTCACTTCTAATAAAATATTTGCCGACTATATACTATGTGAAAGCACTGTACTAGCTACCTTCATAGGTGTTATATTTAGCAATCTTCACAACAACCCTCAAATAAGTTTTGCAGTTGATAAGTGCGACTTTGTTCCCTGAGGCCATTCATTACTTTTATAGCGGCATCAAATCTTTTTTGCATGACTCCCATATTACATGGTGTCTTGGTCTCTTTCTTGCTTAACTACATTCCATGAGGTTGGAAATAATTATAACAGCAATGGTGCCAGATAATTTAGTGCCTATACAACAGAGTGGAAGGAGATCTCTGATTGTAGTGCCTACTTCAGTCCTTCGAAAATGATACAGATATGGAAGTGAAGAGACCCTATGGCCAATTATCTTATTCTACTGCAAGCCTCGCACTAGTATTTAACAACACAGAAGACAACTTTTCACGTCACTCACAGTCACCTCAGTGCCGTCCCGAGCTGGACAGTACGGATTACTGAGTTACGTATGAGATAAAAATTGGCAGACATCCTGGTGTACTCAGTTCTTGATTATGCATGAATGCACTCATTATTCTTTTGCGGGTAACACACGTTTCTTGGGATTACCGCCCCCTAATTGCTATTATGGGGCCTCCAGCCCTCTTCCTCCCTGAACAAATCTTTCCCAACTACTCTAGTGTCCCCTAAGGACATGACTCACAAGATTCTTGAACAATTACCTTCAGCCAATGTGGAACATCTACCAGTTTTCATCGTCTTGTCTGACTCTCATTGGTCATGTTGCCAGGCCACCAGCTGCAGACCTGCCTAGGAGTACAGCTTCTTCTCACTGGTATTGTCGGTTTTTCATGCTACCCCAAGGCCAGAATTTGTAAAAACACATCACTAAGGTGCTTCTGCAAGAGTGGGGAGAATAAGGAGGCCATGACATGAGGCTCCCTAACAAGTGGCACTTCCAAGCGTCAAAGTTTGTGTGAAAATAACTTATTCTTTAGTTTCTAGGTATACCTCTAGTCTACAGGGCAGATCTTTGAAATTAACCTTCAATTTCCAATCATCTCTTCCTTCATTCTTACTAAAATAAAATCTCCTGTTTTCCAGTTGTCCCCTATAGCTTCTTAATATTTCCAGACTAGGGTTTCAGATATCTCACAATTAGCATGTAAAAGGAGAATGCTTGGTTTCTCGAAACTGCTCTCCATTCTGTGGTGATTGTGATCATCTTAAAAAGCCACGTGGGTCAGTGGTTCTTAAATTTTGCTGGACACCGGAATCACCTGGAGAGCTTTTAAAAAATATCGGATGCCTGTGTTCTTAACCCAGGTGATAAGACATCTCTAAGGGAGGAAAACTCAAAGGATGTGATGAATGACCCACCCCACCTAGAACTTTCTAAAGAGAATTAAAACGTAAATTGAAGTGATAAACCCTGGGTGTTGTGTGTAACTGATGGATCACTAAATCCTACACGTGAAACTAATATTACACTAACTGGAATTTAAATTAAAACTTGGAAGAAAAAAATTGTAAACTCCATGTGCCAAAACCGGCTTCCGTCCAAGGCTATGGAGTATAAGGAGGACTTGTAGCTGATGACAAGGAGGGGCTGACGAGGAGAGGCATGCTGAGTGGGAGGTTCTTCCCCCCAGTCCCACTTGCTCCCTAGGAGGGTATAATAGGACTGAATGTAGAAGGAAATTAGGAGGTATCTGCTGCTTGGACCACAGAGTGTGTGCCCAGGGATTCCTCTCGGTGGCTTGAGTGTGGTGCACATTAGGGAAAGTGACCCAAATCAGAAGATAATGAGAATGGCACCCAGAACTGAGGATGCAATGCAAGCATGAAATATACCCACTGGGCATATCTCCAGGGAAAGATTATGCGTCGTAGGAGACACCAGAATCTCCCCGCAAAGGATAATTTTGGTTTCTGCTACTTAGATTTGTTTCTTAGACATTGCCAAGAGCCTTCACCTCGACAGCGTTGGGCTAAGCAAGTGTGAATTTTTCCAAGATGCTTTATCGAAGCTTAATTAAGACAAATGACGCTTCCCACAGTGGTTCTTATTCTCAGGGGCATAGCTGACACCTGGCTACTCCTTTTATGCTTTGGTTAGTGTAGGTGGACATTTCATTGTCCATAATAATAATTACCATGGATCACTGTCCTTGTTTGTTTATCTTTTTTTAGACACACAATTTGGTAGCTGAGTTTCCATTGAGAAAAAAACAAATTTATAAAAATCAAAAAGAGAGGGTAGTTTGTTGATTTGCCACTAATTAATTTTTTAAAGATTTTATTTATTTGACAGAGAGAGAGATCACAAGATCACAAGTAGGCAGAGAGGCAGGCAGAGAGAGAAAGGGGGAAGTAGGCTCCCCGCCAAGCAGAGAGCCTGACGTGGGATTTGATCCCAGGACCCTGGCACCATGACCTGAGTCCAAGGCAGAGGCTTAACCCACTGAGCCACCCAGGCGCCCCACTAATTAATTTTTTTTAAAGATTTTATTTATTTATTTGAGAGAGAGAGAGACAGAGTGAGAGACTATGAGAGGGGAGGTCAGAGGGAGAAGTGGACTCCCCATGAAGCTGGGAACCTGATATGGGACTCGATCCCAGGACTCCGGGATCATGACCTGAGCTGAAGGCAGCCGCTCAACCAACTGAGCCACCCAGGCGGCCCCACTAATTAATTTTTTAAACATTTTATTTATTTATTTATTTATTTATTTATTTATCTTCCCTATCCCTACCCCCATGAAGGGGGGGTAGGGGGAGGGGAGAAGGAAAGAGAGAGAATCCCAAGGAGACTCCACGCTGAGGGCAGAGCCTGATGGGCGCTCCATTCCAGGACCCCGAGATCATGAGCTGAGCCAAAGTAAAGAGTCTGATGCTCAACCAACTGGGCTGCACGGGTGCCCCACTAATTAATTTTTTAAAATTAATTTTTTGGTCATATACAAATGAACAAGAGATGTCTGAAAAATCACACATGGAATTTACTAATATCAGCTATAAATGGTGTATGGCAACAAAACATTGGTTTCCAGAACTTTACTCGTTTCAGGGGCTTTTTAAGTTTTTATCTTAATTCCAGTTAGTTCATATAGTGTTACCTGAGCTTCAGATGTACGATACAGTGATTCAACAGTTCGGTTTCCAGAGCTTTAAATGGGGCTGCTCCACAGTGGTCCTTCTGGAGCAGTCAATACTAAGTAGAGGCCGTGCTTCACCAAAGCACCGGAACACTAATTGCTGACCATGAATGCTAACCATGAGGTAACACAGTATTTTGTTTTCATTGGATTTTGTGTTTAGTCACTTCCTCCACCAAGAAATTGTGTAAAAGCACGTGACGGTAGGGATGAGATGTAGAGACTTTCTCAGTGGCATGTGTGACCACAACACAGTCCACTCCTGGCTACTTACTGTTCTTCGGGGTACAGTCGTGTAACCTCACGTCGATGCTGTAAGCATTGATTCTGAGCTCAGTTACGTGGTGCAACTGTAGAAAGAACTTTACCAACTAAGCTCTTACTCTGAACTTCATATCTGGACAGTTTTCAGCCATCAAAAAAAAAAAAAAAGAAAGAAATCTCGTTATTTGCAATGACGTGGATGGAGCTAGAAGGCGTTATGCTAAGGGAAATGGGTCAGTGAAAGAAAGACGGATGCCATGTGATTTCACTCATGTGGAATTTAAGAAACAAAATAGACGAACACAGGGGAAGGGAAGAGCGGGGGGAGGGAGCAAACCGTAGGAGACTCTTAGCCATAAAGAACAAACTGAGGGTTGATGGAGGGAGGCGGGTGGCGAACGGGCTAACTGGGTGAGGGGCATTAGGAAGGCACTTGCGATGAACCCTGGGTATGACATGTAAGTGAGGAGTCACTGAGTTCCACTCCCGAAACCCATATTACCCTGTATGTTAGCCAACTAGAATTTAAATAAAAATCTGAAACAAAAAACATAATAAAGAGAAATATGAAAATCTTAAAAAATTAGATCCAGTGTGCTGCCACTATTTCGTTCCCATCTTCTCAGTTCAAAGCTCCATTTCTTAAAATATTAAAAACTCCCAGGAGAGCTTTCCCAAACACTGCTTTCTAATAAAGAAAAAGCCCAAATGAAGCCTGAAAGACGGAACAAGCCTAATTTGAGCTTTTTCCTCAATTCCTCCTTCATCTCCCTTCCCTATGCTTGTCTCTCCCGCTCTTGTGTACACACCCACTCAGGCATATTTTTGGAGGCAGAAGATCACTGCTTGCTCTTTGTGCAAATTAAATTGCAGAAAGAAAAAATTGTTGATGTGAAGCTGGAATTCACTCATCAGACCTACAAGTACTTCTGGGAAAGCTTTCCCTGAATGCCGTCCTGAGGGACGCCGCTCCCTCCCTCTCCAGGCCCTGCACATGAACCCCAGGACCGCCCAATCCCCCAGACCCACTGGACAATAAACAGGATTTGAAGGCAAAACTAAAGGCCTGAAAATTGTAGTCACAGAGTGATTGGTGGATTGTGATTGTGGGGAAATGGGGAAAAAAAATAAGCCATTCTCTTGTTCCTTCTCTCTTTGTGGTTTTCTTGTTGTTCTAAAAAGGCTGAAAATGCTGTGGGACTTAGGGACCTCCTGGACATAGAAGATAGTCTAAAAATACATCTGTTTGAAATTAAAAAAAAAAAATCCGCTCTAGAATTTGTCCTCTTTTGAGGTAATCTGTTACACAAGGCTGCTATAATTTGGCTTTCGACAGTAACGACTAGTTATGCCAAAAACGGACCATAAATAAAGTCCCGACAAGTGGGTGTTTTTATTACAGAGGCAGCCAGCACGTGCTTGGTGCCCCCTGCATGCGCCGACGAGACCGACTTTGCACTATGCCTTTACTCTGCAATACCTTGGAACAGGACAGGTTTCAAATGTGCAGACTTTAACCATCACCTTTAATAAAAGTCATCACCTTTAATAATGATGAGGAGTAAACGGCCTTCGTAGAGGCTCCTCTGACGGTGACTTACTACACGGCGCCACGTAGGCAAGGAGATCACAGGCAGAGCAATCGGTTCTCCAGGGATGTTCTTCGGTTGTCAAAATTCTGTAACACGTCAGGTGTGGGGAGAAGGACAAGGCAAGGAAACAGAAACCTGGGGGAACAGGGATCTCAGGTTTCTCCACGGACTGTCGATCGAGTCTATGATTGTAATTTCCCATAGCCTCAGCTGCCCCTTCTATGACATTCATATTAGAGTCGAAACTGAAACCTTTCAGATCTAGCACTTTCTCCTCAGGATATATGTTATATGGACAAAGAACATGGCTGCTTTTCCAAATGGAATTGTAACAGGATCTTAAAAATCAGGTGTTGTTGTTGTTGTTGTTGTTTTCTTCTTGACTGAACCAAAGTGTCACTGCTGATGAAAGGAACAAAAAGGTCAGTGGAACTTGTCCTTGAAATATAGCCCCAATTGATAACTCTATCCATAGCTGCAGTGATTGTGGGAAACTCGATGGAGCTTTCCGCTCATGACAAGCAATTCTCCTAAGCACAATAGACAGACTTTCCTTAATTGAGGAACAGGCATTACCAATGAATTTTTATGAGTTTATTCGTCCTGGAATTTTTTTCATGATGTAGTCAGTTTGTTATATTAAAAGTGTGTATCACAACTGAAGCAGTTTTGCGAAACAGGCATTAATACAGTAGTGTATTTGTTTGCACTTTGGGGACGTAATGCAAAAAAAGCGAGCCGCTTACTGCTTGAAAACAAGCATGGGCATGCGGTAACTGATGGCTGTGGTTCTGGAAGTCCAGAAACATGCTTCCATTGGATCTCAGTCCGGTGGCTGCAACTGGTTATAATGAGAGAAGGGTTAACCGAAATGTCAGGCTGTAAGCACAGTTGTATGTTAGTTCTCTTTAACATTCGTCGAAAACATGAAGGAAGAGAACGGAAGTGCATTATTTGTCGTTATAAGCCTTTCAGACGGCTGTGTGCTGCTTCTAGCCCACAGCGTATACCTGAACATACACGTTCCCACGGTAAGTTGTCTTCATCACGCTATTAGATACCAGTGCATATTTGTAATACACATGTACAAGGGTCCCTGCTTGTTTCTGTGACTACTGATACCAATGATGCTAGAAAGAGAAATCTTAAAGCTATCTTAAAGATGAAGGGTGGCCCCCAACAGCAGTTGCCTAAACTGAAATCCAGTAGTGATCATTATATCCCCATAGTATCTTAATGATGTCTCTTAATATATTGCTCTGGTTAAAAATAAAACCTTCATGTTAGGTCCCGAAAATTAAAACTAAAATGCTTATATGCTTATGTTTTCTTTATTGTAATTAAAGTTCTTCCTTGGAGCTTTCCAAATAAAAAATTCCCATGCAGGCTGATAGGGCATCAACATGGCTCAGCTTTCACTAGCCCATAAATAGGGGAAGAGTAGTTAAAGGGTAATCACCAAACCGTTAATATGACATCAGGTGGCCTTAGGCAAGTTTCTCTAGCCAGTATTATCCAATACTTTATTGGAAGATTTTTTTTTTTTAATTTGGAAGAGTTGCTAGAAAATGTGCAATTGGAAAATAATTTACACAGACAGACACACACCCAAAATACAGGCTGTCACTATGGGACTCTATAAAGCTTGCAAATTCAGAAAATAGGATATTCACATTCTCTCAATGAATCAGAAATGTAACAGTCCACATGACTAAGCAGACACTCGGGAGAAGAGCTTGCAAATCAGGCTGTAGGGAGAATGCTGTCATCAGACTCTAAAAATCTAACATAATTATCACTTAAGGAAAGTCAATGTGGAAAATTAATTAAAATATTTTTAGGCCATTAATTTTTCTAGTTCTCATACTCCTTCCCCTTCCAAAGCTGTCCCTGTAATGTTGTAATCTAACCCAATTCAAAAAAACAGCATATCAAATGTCAGACTCTTTAAAAACCGAACCTGGAGTTTCTGTTATTTTTTTTTCTTGACAATATTTTTATTGGCCAGTAGCCTACCTTCTGACAATAATTTAGTTTTTCCTAACAATAAAGATTTTTAAATTTTCCATAGTTGCTCTCAGGATGGCACCTTGTCACATGGCAAGGGTTCAGTTATTTTGTCTTGTGTGATATTGACATTTTTACAAAGATTATTTATGGTTATTTTTATATCTTGCCCTAATGAGCTCATTCTTCTGGCTGTCTCTGGATAGTAAACACAGAAGCAAACGTACTTTGTTCCGCTCACCTGCTACCATGGGATGTGAGGGCTTTTCACCTGATCGGTTCACTTACACCACTGAATCACTTTCTGGTTTTCTTCTTCAGAAGGGCTCCAATCTCTACAAGTGCCACATTGACATAGTAGGACACATTTATATGACACGTGCATACCCTGCTCTCTGTTACAAGTCCTATAGTTAAAACAAAACATTTAATCATTGCAGCAACTCTAAAACAGATGAAAACAGGCATAAAGGAATTTTCCAAGATTGTACATCTGGTAATTGGCCAAGTTAGGGAGTGAACGTAAGCAAAATGTGTCCAGAATCTGACCTTAGCTAGGACTCTATCCTTCATATAAAAATCTCCTGTGTTTTTTCAATTGTATATAAGAGATATCCCCAAAGAGATAACATAAGATGAGTGGACATAGTACTTTAAAAATATTAAATTACATTGGATGAAAGAAAGAAGTGAGTTGGGGGAAATCGGAGGGGGAGATGAACCATGAGAGACTGTGGACTCTGAGAAATAAATGGAGGGTTTGGGAGGGGAGTGGAGTGGGGGCTGGGTGAGCCTGGTGGTGGGTATTATGGAGGGCACGTATTGCATGGAGCACTGGGTGTGGTGCATAAACAATGAATCTTGGAACACTGAAAAAATAAAATAAAATTTTTTTAAAAAGGATCATTAAAAAAACTGTATAAAGAAGCAAGTGTTATTTTACTGCTTTAAAAAATAGCTATGTTAAAGCCACAAATACAGGTTTCTTTCCTGCTAACCATCCATGAATATGTATTTCTTTTCACAATAAATCAATTAATCAGTAAAAAATTAAAAATAAATAAATTAATAAAAATATTAAATTATTATTAATTGGAATTATTCTGACTCCTAGCATAATGTAGACTTTTAAAAATGTTACTATCAAGTTCATATAAAAATAAATATCTCATTTTAAATAAAATCATCTTAAAAGTTGGTACTATGGGTTATTGCTTCCCTTTTCAGATAAATATTTTATAGTAAAAAATGCATATATATTTAAAGGTTCATTTGTACAATGAAAATAGAGGACATTTGTTAGGTATTTTATAGAATACACAAGCAGAATCATAGATACATAATTATATACTTTCTAATGAAAATTGTTGGTTAAATTAAAATAAACTTGCAGGGACGCCTGGGTGGCTCAGTTGGTTAAGCGGCTGCCTTCGGCTCAGGTCATGATCCCAGCGTCATGGGATCGAGTCCCACATCAGGCTCCTTGCTCAGCAGGGAGCCTGCTTCTCCCTCTGCCTCTGCCTGCCACTCTGTCTGCCTGTTCTCCCTCCTTCTCTCTGACAAATAAATAAATAAAATCTTTAAAAAATAAATAAATAAAATAAACTTGCAAAAAATATAAAATCAGATTCCTTGTATTAGATGATGGTATTGTTAAATATTGTTAGATAATTTAATATTCTATGTACTATGCCTAGTACTGTTTAACATATACTTTTACATGCTTAGAGAATTGGTATTGTTCTGTTAAAAATGTTTGTCCAGGGCACCTAGATGGCACAATTGGTTAAGTGTTCAACTCATGGTTTCCACTCAGTTCATGATCTCAGGGTCCTGAGATAGACCCTAGGGGTTGGGCTCTAGGCTTGGTTTGGGGTCTTGCTTAAGACTCTCTCTCCCTTTCTCCTTGCCCCTCCCCCTTCAAATAAATAAATAAAATATTTAAATAATTGTTTTCCAATTTTTCTTAGGGAAAAGGAAAATAGTCCAGAAAATAATATCCATTTGTTTCAAGTATGTCAACTCATAATGATGATTTATGTATGTTATTGCTTTAACTCCTTAAAATTTGTATTTTTTTGAAAATTCCAGGAAACTTCTAAGTCTTAAATTAGTCATTATTTGGCCTTTAATTATTTTAATCTTTACACCAGAAGAGTGTAAGACTTCACAAAGTCAAGTTGGAAATAATCCCACAAGTGAATATGGTATTTAGTGGAGAAACTGTACATGTTAAACCACCTATTTTCAACATGTACAAGAGCACTATTTTCTCTTTGAATAGGTAACAAAAACTGAATGAAAGCAAAGCAATTCTGCATTTGACCTTATTACATTTAAAGAACCTGTTTAACCTGCTGTCACTCACTTTCTCTCACTCTGGAATGAAGCTCCAAGTGTAAAACCAACCTTAGAATACACGCACGTGCATACATGGATTTAACCATCTGAAGGTTGTTTACACAACATAGGTCAGAATCAGAAAAAAAGAAGTATGGAAAACAGTTCAGTACAAATATTGCTGGCTGCGGGATGGGTAAGCAAGAGCTGAGAGTGGCCTCTGTCTCTGTTCCACTGTTAGTGAACAAAGAGTGGGGTCCTCAGAGGAAACGAAATAGAGCGGGAATAGAAAGATGGAAGTGTGTAGAGTCAATTTTTTAAAATAAATCTACTTACTTATTCTCCATATATATATATATATATATATATATATATATATATATACACACACCATTATCTTATTATCACTCACCTTTGACAATTAGGAAAAATTAATTTTTCATACTAATCTTTCTTTTTTTTCATAGTAATCTTTCTTAAGATGTATTTTTTTTAAAGAAGGAGGGATGGGGCTCCTAGGTGGCTCAGTCATTCAAGCATCTAACTCTTCATTTCGGCTCAGGTCATGATCTCAGGGTTGTGAGATGAAGCCCCAGGTCTGGCTCCCTGCTCAGCAGGGAGTCTGCTTAGGTTTGCTTTCCCCCTCCCTCTGCGGTCCTGCTGTCACACAGGCATGCGCATTCGCGCTCTCTGTTTCTCTAAAACAAACAAGGAAATCTTTAAAAAATTAAAATAAAATAAAATAAAAAGGAGGGGAAGTTTTCCCAAGTGATATTTAACAAATGAAATCAGAAAATGAGGAGAGTGATGATGATGGTGACAATTTGGGAAGAAATACAAGCCTTGAATCTGTTTTCTTTGTTTTCCTCAGTATCCTGGAACAGAAATTTAAAACATACAGGAATTATATGTTTTTCATACCAAATAACCCAATATTTATAATTTTGGGTTTTTATATCAATTGAGGTTTCAAAATAACCCAGTAACTCAGGCAGTATTATTTTTTAACGTAACTGCTTATACAAACACGTAGCTAATAAATGTTTAAATGGAATTCAGACTGGCTCAACTAAGAACAGGATATTATGAAGAACTCAAGAGAAGTAAACACTTGTAATGCATGTATGATCATTCATTCTAAATTAAGGATGACTATTAACAAAATATCACTAAGAAGAGACTATAGATGATTTTTATGTCCTTCAAAGAAAAGATTTGAAAAATGAGGAGAATATGACAGGAAAATGCACTTCCTACTCAGAAAATAGCAAAAAATTGTCATTGTCATGGAGATACTTAAATTACAAGAAGAAATAAATCAGGAAATGATGAATGTAATTAATTTTTCTTGAAGTTCAACTGATGCAAGGTAAAAGCATACTTATTATGTGAATGTCTAGCCACCCGTGATATTAAAAAAATGAGTAAATACCATATTTGCAATAAATGTAAATTAGGCAAATTTTGTCACTGAAGTTCCCAGCAAATACAGTAAAGTGTAGTTATTTACTGATGACTTTAATTTTCTCATGTGAGTTTGCATAAATAAATATATAAGTACACTTACTAACAAAAGTCTAAATTTTTGTTACTTTTTGACTCTCTAATAGGAACAAAATAAAGCAAAGTGAATGTAAGAGCCACATACACCAGAAGGCTCCCCGCTGCTGTTGTGCTGGGCACTAGGCCACACCTTCAGATGCAATTTGAGCCGCTT
This sequence comes from Taxidea taxus jeffersonii, assembly GCA_003697995.1. Lineage (NCBI taxonomy): Eukaryota > Metazoa > Chordata > Mammalia > Carnivora > Mustelidae > Taxidea > Taxidea taxus. Next base: position 52,448 of record ML103410.1, read on the forward strand.
TCAAAGGCCCAACTTTGCTGCTAATGTAAGAGAAAAAAACAGTAGTAGAGAAATAGCTCAGGCAAGTAAGTGAGCACCGGAAGTGTTTTTAAAAAAAGGCAAAAAAGTGAAAAAGATTGGGAAAGCCCACGTGAACCAGAGACCATGCCTTGTCCAAATGAGTAAGTTAATTTCTCTAACAGTTGTTCTGTGTGAACTTGTGCCCATACATGCTATCAGCTTGGATTTATTTTTATTTTTATTTATTTGACAGAGAGAGCAAACAAGCAGGGGGAGCAGCAGGCAGAGGATCAGGGAAAAGCAGCCCCCCACCCCCCTGAGCAGGAAGCCCTACACCAGGCTCCATCCCAGGACCCTGGGATCATGACCTGAGCTAAAGGCAGATGCTTAACCCACTGAGCCAACCAGGCACCCCTGCTAGGTCTGATTTTTCTTGGGAAGCTGGAGACCTAGGTTTTTATTCAAAACCCAATTTTTTTTTTATTTTTTTATTTTTTTTTAATATTTTATTTATTTATTTGACAGACAGAGATCACAAGTAGGCAGAGAGGCAGGCAGAGAAAGAGGAGGAAGCAGGCTCCCTGCCGAACAGAGAGCCTGATGTGGGGCTCGATCCCAGGACTCTGGGATCATGACCTGAGCCTAAGGCAGAGGCTTTAACCCACTGAGCCACCCAGGTGCCCCCAAAACCCAATTTTTGAATGTGGGCAAATTATGAAAAACTTTGAAGTTGTCTAATGGGCTACAGGTGAAAGCTCACAGTAACTAGTCTGTGCCCTTCTCAGAAGTCTTCAGGTACAGTTGTCCTAAATGATAGGTAACAAAATAATGATAATAATAATAATAGGTTAACATCTGATAGGGAATTTGTTGGTTGGAATCTTTTCCATTTTCTCGGCCATAGATTTATGAATATGAAAGAGCCCACTGTGTTTTCTCAGTGCAGGCTTCTAATAAATGATAACTGTTCCAGTCTGTAGGTATAAGTGTGCATTTCAAAAGGCCATTGGATCTCAGATGCGCACCAGATAAACCCTATATATTAGTTCTTGCACTTCAGACTGTGGATTTTTTTTTATAAGTTATCAATCACTTGTGGTTCACAACAGAAATTTAAATAGATTCTCCTTGAAGAATTTACTAATTATTTAATTATTTGTCAATATTCAGCAGAAATTTTGCCTCAGTAATAGCAGGGAACCATTATCTTTGTGATACAAATTAATGTAAACTCACTCATTCTTGGCTTTAGAATAAAAAAATACAAAGGTGCTGTCTTCAATGTTGTAAAGTATAAATGATTTTAAACCAAAGGTTACCATATTTGGCTCCCTGTGAAGTAGCACATTCAATAGTGATCTCTACATGTCAGATTAAGTTCATTGTTTCTAGGAAAGTCCAAGTTTTCAATCTATCTGTAGCCAACTCATGGTACCCAACATTTAGATCATGTTTAAAATTTAAATTTCCATACTACATTCTCATATAAGATCCTAAATATAATATTTTTTAAAAGATTTTATTTATTTATTTGACAGACAGAGATCACAAGTAGGCAGAGAGGCAGGCAGAGAGAGGGGAGACGCAGGCTCCCCGCAGAGCAGAGAGCCCCATGCGGGGCTCGATCCCAGGACCCTGGGATCATGACCCGAGCCGAAGGCAGTGGCCTTAACCCACTGAGCCACCCAGGCGCCCTACTAAATATAATATTTTGATCCTAGATATAGTGAGAGCACACATGAATCCCTTTCTTTTCCCTTTTTACTCCCCAAAGAGGGCGTTTCACAAGTGCCCTAATGAATTGCTTATTTATGTTTCCTGAGAAGACTGCATTGCCCGACCGTGACAGCTGTGGCTCTGGTTCATATTATCATAGTGTGAAAACATACACTCGATTCCATACCATTCGTCCCGTTATACTCGCTCATACAAGCTTTTCAGGATTAAGTGAGATGTCTTTATGTAAAGGATCTTACTTAGTGCCCTAGAATAGAGATGATATTTGATAAACAAATGTCTTTAGTTGCCTTCATTTTGGACACCTTTATTCCAAACGCACCGTTGTGTTCCACTTGTCCACATACGCCAGTTCCTAAAATAAAGTTCCAATCATGATGACTCCATACTCCCAACACGGTAGTGCCTTCCTCCTGCCTCTGGAAGATAGCACACAGCTCTCAAGGCCCTGTCTGACCTCATCTTTCATTCTTTCCCTTTTGCCATCATACTTTATCCAAACTGAACAGCTTGCTCTTTAGCTTCTCTCTCAGGTTGATACCTTCACTATAATTTTCCATCTACTTGAAATTATTTTACTACCTCTTTCCCTCACCAATTATAGCTTGTAAAAATCTTGCATGTCCTTGGGGCCCAGTTCAGTGAAATATTTCTACACCACTCCCCCTTCTCTACTTTCAGAGCATTGTGTGGTGTTAAAATCACTTATCTCTAAGTATTACTGCCTTAAAATGAATGAAGGAACACATCTCAGCTCTATTACAAGATCACAGATATGCTTAAAATAAAGTCTTTATCCCTTTGTATACTTGCAAAAGGGGGAGGTTGCCTTCCACATAGTAAATGTTCACTAAGTATTCATTGAACTGATTTGGTGGAAACCACGGGAGCCATTCAGGCCGGATTCCTAAATCAATGTAGAAATCCCCTCCACACCTTCCCCACTGCCCAGCCTCTGGCAGAAACTTGTGGAATCTCATTACCTCATTCCATAGTACTTTTCCTTGTTGGAAAATTGAAATCATCAGACAGTCTTTCTTGTCTTGAACTGAAATATTTTTCTCTTTTTACCTTGCCCTCAGCTTTTCCTGTAAAATTTAAATATTGAAAATTTTGTCTCTTCCACGTGGAAACCATTTAAATATTAATATTGTGCTTATCCTAGTCATTTTCTTCTCCTCACCCACCCTTCACTCCCACACTCTGTTTTTCTAATATAACACTTCAGGCAACCCTTCTAAAATGTTACTTATTTTGTCACTTTACATCTTTTAATGAGGAATTCCCAGTTGTGCAAAATGCTCTGTGAATGATTCGGCCAGTCCAGGATGCACGAGAAATAACGTGTCCCTCCGTGGGGACAGCTCACTCCCGCGGTCCAGCTGCGTCCCTCCGTGGGGACAGCTCACTCCCGAGGTCCAGTTGTGTCCCTCCGTGGGGACAGCTCACTCCCACGGTCCAGCTGTGTCCCTCCGTGGGGACAGCTCACTCCCGAGGTCCAGCTGCCTCCCTCCGTGGGGACAGCTCACTCCCGAGGTCCAGCTGATCGCTTCAGCAGCCAAACCACGTGGTGGCCTCCAGGTGAGATTCGACAAAACACAACGATCCAGTGAGTGCCTGCGATCTGCCAGGCATCATAAAGCCCTTCAAGGTATGTTGTCCCAGTAACTTTGTAGTTGATTAAAGGTCTGAAGTCATTCCCACCCGCACCGCTGTTAAGAAAAGATCTTCCGTCTTCAACATATATAATTGCTATCCCAGCACAAATCTAGGATTTTTCGTGTATCCCAGTTAAATTTCATTATGTTGGTTTTGCCTCATCTCTTTAGCCTGTTGAGACTGATTTATATCCTGTTTCTGGTGTCAAAGATAGTAGTTTCCCTGGCTTTGAGTCAACTACAGATTTAATAAGGACACCACTTAATTTTCAGCAAAGGAATTGATAGAACAAAGTTGAAAATGGAGCAGAGCTAAGGGCTCTGCTTTCTAAGTCCATTCTTCTGATTCGTAATTAGAGTCCCTAAGGAGAGCGCTTCTGCAGCAACAAATCACCGAAGTGGTCTAGCGTTGGTTGTACATTCTCCGCGTCATAGCTACTGGGCCATCATGAAATTCCTTTTGTGTGTCTTAGGGTCTGATAGAAATCCCATGAAATACAAAGTTGTTTTGGTGTGCCTTAGTCCATGTGCATTCTTGGTGTTGTTTATTTACTTATTTATTGATTCATTTATCCCATTTGCATGTTCTCCACTCACTAGAAGTTCCCAACTAATAGTTTGACAACAGTTTACGAAATTTTTTAGCTTTAGTAATCATCTGACAACTCTGTGAATCCCATACTTTGACTTCTGCCCATTTTTGAAAATTGGATTATTTGCTCATCTCTAATCTTAGGGGATTTCCTCTATTCACCATCATTTCCTAGGATGACTTAGAGCGATTTGTTTCACAACCTTTCAAATGAAATTCATCTGAATCTGGACTTGAACATTCATTTAAAGAGGCTAAATGCTCTCATAATCTTTGCTTTTATTTTGTGTTTCAATTACCTCTTTATGATGCTATCATTCCTAATGTGAAGATAATTCTCCCAGTGGAGGGAAATTGAAGCAAACCACCATTTTGTAATATTTAACAGTGTATCATTTTTCCTAAGCAGTAATTGTATCCATCATTTAAAAATATTTTTAGTCTGATCCTGTATTTATCTCCTATATACACATATTTTATGCACAGTTAAGAGAAAACTCGTTAGTGTACTTAGCACAGGTAAGAAACACCAGATATTTTACCTTCTTGGCCTGATCCTCAAAAATTGTTCCTTCTCTTTCATATTCATCTTTGGCTATATGTCCTCCCCTTTATATTTTACGCACGTCTCATTTAAAGGGGGCTCATCAGAAAGAGAGCCCTGAGCAACTGCTCTGGTTTCCTTGGATACTGATTCTTTATTTTCCTCATCAGTATCATTTGTGATTGTATTATCAGATTTTAAATTTTTATTTTCTACCTCCTTTAAATTTTCTGGCCATGGAACCCCCAGGGGGGCTATAATGGCTATTTCTTCTTAAATTGTTTTTTTTTTTTTTACTTTATTTAAGCTTTATTTAAACATATGATGTAACCCCACCACCCTCACCCAACCCCTCTTCCCCCCACCCCCCTCAGTTTGTTTTATGACATTAAGAGTCTCTTTTGGTTTTTCTCCCTCCCGATCCCATCTTCTTTCATTTTTACTTTTCCTACCACCTTAACTCCCACCCCCGTTGCATCTCCACTTCCTCATATCAGGGAGATCATGTGGTAGTTGTCTTTCTCCAGTTGACTTATTTCGCTAAGCATAATACGCTCTAGTTCCATCCATGTCGTCGCAAATGGTAAGATTTCATTTCTTTTGATGGCTGCATAGTATTCCATCGTATATATATACCACATCTTCTTTATCCATTCATCTGTTGATGGGCATCTAGGTTCTTTCCATAACTTGGCTATTGTGGACATTGCTGCTATAAACATTCGGGTACACGTGCCCCTTTGGATCACTACGTTTGTATCTTTAGGATAGATACCCAGTAGTGCAATTTCTGGGTCATAAGGTAGCTCTATTTTCAATTTTTTGAGGAACCTCCATACTGTTTTCCAGAGTGGTTGCACCAGCTTGCATTCCCACCAACAGTGTAGCAGGGTTCCCCTTTCTCCGCATCCTCGCCAGCATCTGTCATTTCGTGACTTGTTCATTTTAGCCATTCTGACTGGTGTGAGGTGGTATCTCATTGTGGTTTTGATTTGTATTTCCCTGATGCCCAGTGATATGGAGCACTTTTTCATGTGTCTGTTGGCCATCTGGATGTCTTCTTTGCAGAAATGTCTGTTCATGTCCTCTGCCCATTTCTTGATTGGATTATTTGTTCTTTGGGTGTTGAGTTTGCTAAGCTCTTTGTAGATTTTAGATACTAGCCCTTTATCTGATATGTCATTTGCAAATATCTTTTCCCACTCTGTCAGTTGTCTTTTGGTTCTTAAATTGTTTTTAATGTAATTTCCTAAAAATTAGGATATGCTTAGTAGCCATTTCTCAACTACTAAAGTATCATTTATGCTTTCTCTAAAAGTTTCCACTATTTTAGATTCAGGACTAAGCTCTTCATTGCTGGTAAAAATTAAATCAGGAATAGAAACTGTCTTCATTGTTTTGTTTTCAACCTTAGGAATGCTATTTCAGCAAGGCAGCACAGTTTTCTGATGTTCCTTATTAGAAGAAAGGGCTTTCTAGTAAATGTCCAGGTGTTTTAATTTCCCATAAGTTGCCTTTTTTTAACACTGGCATGATCTTTGTAAAGAAACATCATTATTACTAGAAATATTATTAGAAATTATTAGAAATGGGGGCACCTGGGTGGCTCAGTGGGTTAAAGCCTCTGCCTTCAGCTCAGGTCATGATCTCAGGGTCCTGGGATCGAGCCCCACATCGGGCTCTCTGCTCGGCGGGGAGCCTGCTTCCTCCTCTCTCTCTGCCTGCCTCTCTGCCTATTTGTGATATCTGTCTGTCAAATAAATAAATAAAAATTTTTTAAAAAAAGAAAGAAATTATTAGAAATGTAAATTTTGATGCCTGTATGAGGAATTGTGGGGATGGATCTCAGCAGTCTGCATTTCAGCAAGCCCTCAGGGTCATTCTTCTGCCCACTAAAGTTTGAGAACCACTGTTGTTAAGCATCCTCCATACTTTCTGAGTAAGGAGCAGGGAGAGTATTATCCCTTAACCACTTGTGCTGGCTCAGGTGTTATCTATCAACAGGTCTCTCGCAGGTTTTAAGCACATAGTAGAAAACACAGGTCTTGCTACCATAGTAGCATGTCCCTGCCTTTCCTGTTGCCTTACTTCTTTTGAACAAGGAGTCTTCTATATCACAGACATAATTGCGTCACCCAAAATATTGTGATACTTGTAAGATAATTTAGCTTCTAATGTTAAATTCTAGTGTTTCCAAAAATGTGTTACCCATCAAACTCAATGTATAAGCATGTAACTGAGGCCTTTCATTTAGTGACTCATTCAGGATTATTTCCTCTAAGAACTTCTTGGCGCCTTCCCCTGCTGGTCTTGCTCAAACAATAACAACCACTCTACACCACCTCTCTCTACTCCCAGACCCCCTTCACTCTGATGCTGCTCTACAAATTGACCTAAAACACAGCCCTAATTATGTCATTTCCTCACTGAAAATTCTTTGTTGATTTTGGACTCTTCACACTGGCATTTGAGGCTCTCGATAATATAACTTCAACCATTTTCTCCAGAATTTCATTTCATGACCCCCTTCTTTATAGCCAACATTCCAGTCCAGTGGGACTAGGTATTGTTCCTGGGACTTCCCTGCCTACAGGACTTTGTTTGTGATTGTCCTTCCTCTTGGCCGGATATTTACATCATTTTCGTATTTCATACCCCCTTGGGGACCCTGCCCTCATGAATCCTTTGCTCTGTAACTTGATCAGATGCCATCTTTCCTCCTCTCCCTCTGGTGAACACCAATAGAACACAAAGTGTCCTACTCTGTGCTCCTGATGAGTTACTACATTGTACAGTACGTGATTAGGGACTGATATATACTTCTGTTAAGAAGGGACTTCTTTTTTTTTTAAGATTTTATTTATTTCACAGATCACAAGTAGGCAGAGAGGCAGGCAGAGAGAGAGGAGGGGGAAGCAGGCTCCCCGCCGAGCAGAGAGCCCGATGCGGGGCTCGATCCCAGGACCCTGAGATCATGACCTGAGCCGAAGGCAGAGGCTTAACCCACTGAGCCACCCAGGCGCCCCAAGAAGGGACTTCTGATGTATGCTTTCTCCTTAACTATTTATGGAATTGAAGTACATATCATGCTGTACCAATACATTCTGTCATTTCTTCTATGCATCTTTTTCTTTCCTTTTTCTTCTCCTTTGAAAATTTTCTCAAGTGATATAGTTAATTTCAAAGTGCCTCAATAGGAAATCTAGGGCTTTGCTTCTAAATTATTTGAACTTAGTGATTCAAAACAATAACGTGTTATCTTTTTGATGAAAGTGTAATGAGCATAATGTTCTTTTGATGAATCTAAAGTTAATTGTTCAGCTTTGAATGACTTGCTTCTAATGGAAATAGGTGAAAAATACTAACTTTAAAAACATGGTGTTAAAAAAGGTCATAATAAATGTATATCTGCGTGTGGGTGGGGAGAAGTAAGTACAGAAGAAAGAAAATGGGGCAGGGCAGGAGAAGGAGAAGAAAAAAGAAAGAATTCACGAGGACTGAATTGGCCACAAAGGTCTCCAGTCTTTCTGCCCCTCCTGTCCGTAGTGTCACTATTACCCTTGATTTAAGTACAGCTGTAACCGATTGAATCTGGGGACAGGATTATTTTATTCCACATTGACATATAGGTAAGTGGTGGTTATATTATGAGTTATGAATTATAAAAAGAAATTTGTTGAAGATACCGTGTGTGTGGACAGTATGTTGTTTGGAAGGTTTTATGTGCCATAAAAAAAGCCCAAGATAAGGAAGTTGGTTTCATGAAAATAGAGGAGAAGGCTTAGAAGTTAAACTTAGGATGAAGTATCTTTATCGTTACTTTCTTACCATGATCAGCTCACATTTTAGTCTTTAAATGGAAAATGACTTGTATTTAACCTTTTATGATTCAGAGAGCCATTTAATTGTAATTGTAGCTAATCCAATTAAAGATGGATTATAATAACTGCTGAATTAATAGGTCATGAAATGTTGAGTTTAATTAGCAGATTCCTATGTATTTTGAAAGAACAAAAAATACCTTTTGAAATATGTGAAAACTTTAACATTTTGGTATAAACTTAAAATTGTGGAGTTGTATTATTTAAGAACAAACGAACAAACAAAAATGGAAGAAGCCCAGGAAAGAATGGCATAACATAAAATTTGGGGGAAATTCTAAGTTCCTAACTTTATGTTTATTGAATTTAAATTTTTCTTTTATACCCTTAATCTTGAAAGAAAAAAATTGTAGGAATTTTTAATTTCTCCTTTCCTTGGATAAATTAAGATTATTATTATGTATAATACAATAATAATTGAAAATAATAGTATTAAATGACAAATTTACCTGTAAGATGACAGATCATAATGCAACACAGTCTAAGTCAAGTATAGACGTTTTGTATCTGTTGCGTACTTACCAAAACTCACACAGTTTCAGTTCTGTTAGGCCAAATGACCTATGTAGCATCAGACGTAATATTTAGTATTAGTGCATTTTTTAGAAGAGCTTTGGAAACATATGAACCAAAGAAGTGTTTAAAAAAGTAATGACTCTTGGTATGGCAAATGATTACACAACTAAAATTAAATGGCTGTTTTATTATGGGCATAGGGTAGATGTTTCCGTGTGGCGTGCCCCTGTCTTTTCAGTTGCGTCTGTCTGCATATCGAAGAGGACGACCTTCCCATGGATGTACACGTTCAGGCCAAGTCCTCAGATGCTCAGATGGTGCAGTTCGGAGCAAAATGGGAAAATCCTTGATCATAAAATCGTGTTTCCTGAATTCTATGCTACAGTAGTTTTATATTTTAACATTTTAAAAATCAGGATGCATCTTAAAATTGAAATGTAAGAACAGATACGAGATTTTCAAACCCTTATCCCACACATGGAGGATTTTTCAGGGTGAGAAGAGTTAAAGTATTAAAATATTTCCCTCTAAAAGTGTCCTTTTTCCTTGAATAGCCCAAGGACTCCCTATGACATTACCAGAAAAGATTGCTCTGAGGATAATACTATTTATATAAAATAACAGGTTGGTAAAAAGTGTCAAGATATTTCACTTTTTCCCCTTATACATCCACCACTGGGTTATATTTTCAAGATGATGAGAGATATCCAAAAGAGAGAGTTTGTAGACAAAAAAAAAAACAAAACCCAAAACCCAGACCACACGTGGGGAGCTCTCGCAGAGCTGACTCCCAGGCCTGCAGGAGGACCGCTGGGGTCCAAGCAGTTCACGGAGTCCGGCCCACCGAGACACTCAGAAATATAAACTGGCACCGGAGCCAAAATACCGAATTTAGGAGCCCCAGGCCAGAACCAGTTAAGATTACTCTGCGCTCAACACACACGAGAGGCACCCAGGAATGTCCCAGAGGAAGTACGTGGCTATGGAAAGATATACAATGGCAATATACATCAGATACACAAATTACGGGGCTGCGCCGTCTGTGCCACACACCAGAGAACCCCGCTGCCCCTGGGGGATGCAGCACTTGGGGTGGAAACACATTTTCTGTGAGCAGCAACCTCCTGGGAAGAAACTGCCTTCTCCTTTAGCGTTTGGAATCTGCCAGGGGACCTGGAATCAGGGTCTCCTTGATGCTGTTTTAATTGGGCCCGTTACCAAAGCTGCATCTCCCTGAAAGCGCCAGACTTCATTACACCCTTAGAAAAAAATTAACATATCGTACCTGATGAGCTTCTGGAAAATTCAAAATACTGCAGCCTTACTAATATTGACTGCCCAGCACTTTCTTTCTTATTGAAAGTGAGTTTCACAAGAATTAAAATATACGCTGTTTGTCTACTTTCTTCTTGAGATGAGGCGGCAGCAGTTAACTTGTTCGGAAGTTAATTTTCTACTTGTAAGCTCAAGTATTCATTTTTAGCATGCCCTTTCTTCTGTCAGAATACAATATCTGCAAGCATTTATAAAGGAAAACCAATTTGGGCATATTTATAGTAGAGGATAGTAAAAGTAAATTTGAAGGGTAAAGTGATTTAGAATATTTGTCAGTAATCTAAGTAAAAACCAAATATATCATCCTATTATGCTAATGCTGGGTTGCTACTTCCTATGTCAGTTTTTAGATATTTTTAAAATTAAGAGATTTGGAAAAAGTGAAATATATATATATATATATATATATGTATATATAGTCATTGAGTAAAATAAAATTTTTAGCTTTTTGGAAATAGGCTTTATTTGAAATGCTAAATTTAAAAAAATGTGATGGATGCAATTTATTTGGACTTAAGATTAATCAGTAAAAGGCTATAGAAACGACTAAAAATGGCAGTGATCTGAAATCTAAGGTTGCAGTGGGAAATCAAGTCTGCAAATATGAATCATACCAATGTTGTGCAAAGTAGAATTGTGCAGCTTTGCACTAAGACATTCTCAAAGTAGTCCTGGCCTATGTATCTCGAAACTCGAGACTAATGGGTTGGCAAAGAGTCTGTACATACGACATCATCATGAATACTAAGATTCGATGGATGTAGACGCATAAGTTGTGTTGGGCAACTTTTTTTTTTTTTTAAAGATTTTATTTATTTATTTGAGAGAGAGAGATCACAAGTAGGCAGAGAGAGAGAGAGAGCGGAAGCAGGCTCCCCGCCGAGCAGAGAGCCCCATGTGGGGCTCGATCCCAGGACCCTGAGATCACGACCCAAGCCGAAGGCAGACGCTTAACCCACTGAGCCACCCAGGTGTCCCGGGCAACTTTTCTTATAGGTTTAAGGATTTTTCCTAAGTTTCTTCAGGAGAAAGAATAATATACAAATATAAAGAGATTATTACTCAAGATGCCCCAGATTTCTCAAACTATCAGATTTAAGATTTTTAAAGGACTGAGGTTTTCAATTAAGGTAAAATAAAGTTAAAGTTATAAAGTTGAACTGCCGCCCCATTTTTTTTTTTTTTTTACTTTAGACATAGTCAGCTCTGTTCTTGCCATGCCTTACTTAGCACACCCTTCAACATTTGCCCCGAATAACTGCCAGCAAGTCACCGATTTCTCCAAAATAAAGAGAAGGACTTCTAATCTAATCTAATCTAATCTGGTTTAAACCAACAAAAACTGCTTTATTGATTTCTCAAGTGTTCCACAAACGAATAACTTTTTATATTTTGGATTTAGGAAAGAAAGAGGTAGGAGAGAAGGCAGGAGGGGCAGCACTTAAAGACAGAAGGGGAGCTATTCCAACACCATCAAGAACTCACAGAGATGACAGCTGTGAATTAGGTGGCTTGTGATATTTAATGAACCCTGTATAATTTGCTCTATTGTTAGTCAATATGTGTCTTTCTGTAAGCATTTACAAAATTATACCTTGGTGAACAATGAGGTCCGGTAAATTTTTCTTCCTCCTTGCTGATAGAGAATCATTTGGAAATGGTCCGAGGCCATCGGGATGCCATTTTGTGCACTAGATTCTCTCCAGACTGAGGGGGGAGCGGCAGACTCATCCGTTAGAAAGCTTGGTGGAGGGAAGAGTGGGTGATGATAACCTCATTCATGCAGCTCGCATCCTAGTTCTCAGGGTGAGAATGCTTCGCTGACATAACATTCCCCTAAATACAGTAGTTCTAAATTATTTAGCGAAACAACAAAATTCAAAAACCCAAAGCAAGAATTACTCCTTTCCTTATAAAAATAAATCCATAAATACCAAGAAAATAATGAATGAGTGGATTGCCTGAGTGAAAAGGAGAGGCATTCTTTTAAAGCAGCCAGAGCGAGTGTTTCTATGTAGTTGGGAGACAGCCCCCCATAATGAAAGAGGCCACGTATGAGGTCCAACTAACGTGGTTCTTACTACCCTGGAGAATTTACACAGCCTCTCCGAGCCTCAGTTTCCTCAATATGACTGTGAGGAGGAGATACCAAGGTCATAAGAAACACCAAATAGGCGACTAAGTGGTAATTAGTTTCCCTTCCTTCTGGATCCAAGTGTGTCTTTTCCTATATCTCAAGTGCCTTTAGCACGTTAGTGTCTAGAGTGCATCAAGCTACGAAAGGAGACCTGCCTGGCAGTTTTAGTCATCACCTTTGTTCTCATACAAACCCTGGTGATTTTTTTCTGAAATATATCATATAGTATCATCATACAAATAATTGAATGTATTTGAGATACTTGAATAATTTATAGGATTTTCTCTGTTACCCAACCTGTCATATAGACTTGGTAGATGTAGTCACAATGAGAACATTTCCATAGAAAAGAAATGGTAAATTATTCAGATTGTACTTTTTCCCATCACCTAATTAATTAGCACAGCATATTAAGGACTTATTTTATGCATAAAGCAGTATCCAACTAGATGTAATGAATGAAGATAAAAATGTTTCAGAAAGTGCTCTACAAATACCTTACCTTTTGTGTTCACTTCTTTCTCAAATATCTGAATAATAGACTGAATTTTTCCTTTTCCATCTGGACTTTCGGTCGGTATGTCTATGTTTATTGGCATTTTCTAAAAATTTTATTAAACTTTCTCTAAAATATTTTACTTTTGTCTGAACTTAATTAATGGGATGCTTCAAGTATAAAGATATTCTTGGTGAATTTAAAAATTAATCCTTTAGAACAATGTCGAAATGAAACATTCGATCCAATATAGTAATGATTATAATACAAGAACATTTATAATTCTATAACATTTATTATTTTTTAAATTACAAGTTATACTTTTTAAGTTGAAGTTGTGGTGAATAGTTTTTCTTCTTACTGCATAAGTGGACTTTCCTTATATAATACCTGAATAACAATTTTATCTGTTTTACTTATTTATCTCCTCTCTGCTGCATATATTTTAAGACCTGACTTCTACTTTAACATTCAGTTAGAACTAAGATAAAGAAGGTAATTTCTCAAACCCTAGAGACACAGTAGTTTCTAAATATGTTCCCTTCCAAATGAGAAAACTTAAAAAATATATTTCTGTAGTATGTAATTTCATACAGGTGATGTTTGGGACAATAAACAGGAATGGCTCTTTCATGGTATGCTTTCCCAATTAATTAATGCCTCTTCTGTGAGAAGTTTGGTCATAACAGCTTTTGAGAGAATATAAGACCCTACGAACTAATGGGAAGGACTTAATCCTGGGTATATTATGGATTTTAAAAAAACTGAAAGGTCACCACTATGTAAGAACCAAAACAGTGCTAGAGTGACTAATATCTAGTCTTCAGAAGGGATGCGCTTGTTGGGCAGAGGATGGATTATGGGAAATAAGAAGGCACCCATGACTTGTGATGAGAAAAGTTGAAATACTGGGAGAATATATTTGTGTTTCCTTTTAGTTTTACAATCAGTATGAATTACTCTCCTGTCCTTACGTGTTTAAACTTCATTTGCCATATGTCAGCCAAGAAACCCATTTTCTACCTGCTTATTCATGTTTTCTGTCATCTGAAAAGTTTTATGTGTTCAGTCCAGTTCTCTGAGGTTGACTACATAAATTTGAGATACTTGCTGATCTTATCCATTCAGAAGCTCATGGCATTTCAGAACTGTGCAGGGGATCCAGATTTTATTCCCAGGAGTCCGAATTTGGCCCAGCGACGGTGGAAAGCATCCAGATCCACAGAAGGAAGAAGACAGCGTCTGTCACTTCTGCCCGCTTTTGTCTGGTGACCCGCAGAGCCCCCCTGGAGCGTCTTCAATAGGGAGAAGCTTCACTGCGTTCTCGGGTGAAGGAAAGGGGATGCACTTTGTGCCGCTGAGACAGGAGAGATGAGAAGGAGGTGGATGAACAGTGCAGATGGAGCCACAAAGAGAGAAGGGTGGGAGTGCTTGCCCCCCGCCACCGAGCCCCACCGCCCCTCCAGGCTGCACACTAGACCATCTTCATACTGATCGCGTTCGTGCACCTTAGTCTTCACGTGGGGCAGCTCAGGTGATTCCCCTCAGTGCCCTGGAAGAGAGGCATTGCCCAGCCGCACCGTAGGCTCAGACTCCGGCTCGGGAAGAGTGAAAGGTGCCCGGGAGGAGCCGCTGCTCAGATGGTGGCCGGCAGGTTCCGCTGAGGTAACGGTTCGCAGTAGTTTTGCGCTCCTGTCAGGGCCAGTCGGCAAACGCACGGAAATGATGGAAGGAAAGAGCAAAATGTCACAACAGAAAGAAGTGAGTCGACAATTCAAGCCTTTTCTTACGTCTCCTATTCCTCCTGAATCAAAATTAAATCAGTCTACGAAGGAGCAGACTCAATATTGAACAAAAGGCAGCCGTCCGCACCGTTTTTTTCCCAAGCAGGAAAATCGATTAACATTCTTTTGACCATTAGCTTGTTCAGAGCATCATCATGATTTGTAATAACTCAGAGAGCTGGTTTATAAACAGGAGTATTGATTTTAAGAGAAGATTTAGTTGGGAACAGCAGTTGATGGAGACTTGGAAACCTTTCGTTAAGGATTCCCTCTTAGCGGTGTAGTAGGAAATCCGTGCCACAGCAGAAAGGCCCCTTTTAAACTACTGGTTTCTAGCCATGTATATAATACGTCTCCCGGTTGTCATCCTAATAATGATCCCGTGGGTCTACCACATGTTCGCCTGTCCCTGTAGACCACCTGGGGAACCGATTCTGTACGCACAGAGTAGGTCACGTTCCTAAACTTCAGAGATTTAATAAGTGCCCTTGACTTCTCATGAGTCACCCAAGGCCAGTGTTTTTGTCACCTGGAGAAATCACCTCGGTTTTTGACTCTAGGAAAAAATGTAAATTTATTTGTCAAAACAAGTAAGAGCAAATCAGGTGAATTCATCCTATCTGGCGTTCAGCATAGGATAACTAAATGTGAAATAAAGACGCTGCCGAATATCACAAATACTGCCTCAGTACAAACACTGAAGGGCAAACCTCTACTTCAGAAGAGCCATGAAGCCGCCGCCCTTAGCACATCAAGAACGAGCTACGCAACTTGCCGAAGGATGATAAGTCATTTTCTCCTTAAAATTAGTTTACTGTGAAGCTATATGGTGGCTTATTCCCTTTTCTCCCATTTGGTATAAAAGAGAAGTTGTTTTGACATTCACAAAGAAACAGATAAAGAGCTTTATCCACTGCATTGCTGCCATAAAGCTCAGAGCTCAAGCATTGTTATTACATGTACACTTCAAAATCAGATGCGTTCCTTAAGTTCATTTCTGGATTCCAACCTGGTTCTTGTACCCTCACGGTACACTTTCGCCATTCTGTTACGTTTTCCTGTGTTTGTAAATGATTAAATCACATTGAGTAAGGCGAGCATATAGCTCTATTTACTAATACCTGTTAGTATTCTTTTAGCAGGTATATAAAATAAAGGATATTGTTATTGATATGTAGTGTTTATATGCATATCCATTCCATAAGGGTAATCTTCTGATCTCATGATTCTGCACTAAATTAGTCTTTGGACCAAGCAGATGCATACAGTTAATTTCATAAACAAGCTCTCACTGCCTGTTGGTCACTCCTAGAAGCCATACCGTGAAGTACATGCTCTGTATTTAAAAGGACGGTAAAAACAGCACGGTTCTTTGGCAGAACTAAGCCACTCCAAAAGGAGAAATGCCTGTCCCATTCTTAAGAAGATCCACATAATTTGCCATCTGAATTTTTTTCTGAAACCTTAAAATAAAACTCCTACTTTGGCAGAGTCTAAGTTCCTGTGACATCACTTGTAGCAGAGTGGAGGTTAGCTATTATATGCCAAAATATTTTTCTTGTATATATCCTGCTGGAATGAGTCCTGTTACTAAGTACTCTTTTTTAGCACTGAGGGAATCAAATCCTGCTTTTGCTTTTCCACTGGAGCATAGAGGGGTTGGGATGGAGTGAGGCCAGACTTTATTATGGCTGCCTGATGAATAGTTTTCAGGGAACACTGCTACTGCTACTTCACTATTTTTATCAAGCCATTCCACATAATTTGCATATTTACCTGTTGAATGTTTTTACAATTTGTGTCATCATTATCACATCTTACCGTGGGCTCTCGGGATTCCTCTCTTGAACAAACTTCTCTCGGCAGCTCATCCTGTCTTCACTCTCTCCCTACACGTGTTCCATTCTCCTCCTAGCTCAGCGTTATCTTTGAAATGCCAGAGTTTGACTGTTACTTCCGGCTCAGACTATCCACAGCATTGGATTCCCTGGCAGAGGAGGGAGGGCTCCAACCTTAGTGTCGTGTGGAGTCTTGCTGGTCACGTGTGGTGTGCCCCTCCAGCCAGCAGTATCACCGCCACCTGGGATCTTGTTAGAAATGCAGAGTGGAGGCCCCACCAACTGGATCAGAAACTGCATTTTGTCCAGGTTGTCCAGTGAGTTGTTTGCATATCAAAGCTTGTGAGCCCTGGCGCCCAGGCCACCTCAGTGACCTCTCTTGCCTCTCTAGCCACATCTTTCCCTACCCTCTTCCTCTCCTTCCGCTTGGCTTCCACGGGCTCTCATTTCTCTGGCATCTTTTCGTGCCTCCAGCCCTCTGTATACAATGTGGTCTCTTTGCCCGGAGTTCCCTTTCTTGACTTCTCTCCTTAGGAAATTACTACAGATGTTTTAAGACTAAGACCTGATATCTTCTCATTTCCCATCTGATTCAAAGTGTAGTCTGATAAATCTGATAAATCACAATTAATCGGCTTTCTCCTCTTTGCTCTGTAGTACATTTGCATATTTCTTTTCAACACGTACTCTATTATATGGGAATGCCGGCTCCCGTGTCTCCAATATGACTGTGTTTTTAGTTCCCTGACACCCAGTAGACTTCAAATAACATGGTGAGCCCCCAGCAAATGATTGTTCAAGACATTCATGAAAGAATGACCACTATAAGGTTTCTCTCCGTCTTGGTCAAGACAAATAAATAACAATAAATATTTACAGTGGAACAATGAAAACCATTGCCTTTGGTAGCTTTTAGAACAGGGGTCTGAGACGTACAGCCTCATGGCCAAGTTTAACCTTCCGCCACCGTGATTTATGTCGAGCTGGCTTCAGAAATATGTATTTGCTGCAGATTTGGTAATATTTCTTAATAAATTCAATCTAAAATTATAAGCAAGCAGCGTCCACATATTACACTCACACTGCTATAAAGTAATTTTGAGAACACGGATGTTGTTTGAATCACAAGTAATGTCAAGCTGCTGTAGCCAGTCTTGCTACAAAGTTAAATCAAGAAGTGAGATCTCCCGTTTTCACAGAAACTTGTAGCAGATATATTTTCAGAGATCAAACTATAGTCCCACAGCACTTTTCAAGCCTCCATGCAAGGGCAAGGGAAATCTGCATTTTTCAAAATGCATTTTACTTTGCAATTGAAGAGCTTCTGCCTAACCTTCAACTGGAAGTCATTAATCTACAATTGAAAGACAAGCTAAAAGGCAAATCTCAAGATGATCTAATAGAATTCTGTAAATTCCTTCCAAGAGAGAAATATACTCAATTAAAACCGTGTGTTCATGCGTTTATACCAGTATTCGGTATCACATACCTGGGTGAAAACACATATTCAAAGAGCTAATATATGAAATCACATTACAAAAGAACATTTACAGTTCGTTTTGGTGGTAGGGATCACTAAGTTTGCACCACAATTAAGCAATTCCTCCCAAAGAATTACATTTTCTCAAGAATAGATCTGTATTACACAAAACTATACTCAATTTTTATTACATTTTGTATGTCATCAATATAAATTGTGGAAATTTGGTTTCTGTCTTGTCATATAATAATGAAATATTATATATATATATATATATATATATGATGTATGTATATATACATAATGTCATTGATTTTGCTTTGTAGTCCGTGGTTCCAAAGTATTTACTATCTGGCACCTTACAGAAAAAAAATTGCTGACCTCTGCTCTAGAACCCAAGACCAGAGAGATTAGACATTTAAAAATGGGTAACATATTTAATAAGTCTGTGATAGCATGTAAACAGTCTTGCCAATTTAGAAGTTATATTATCATGTATTCCCTAAATAATGTGGGTAAAATACATAGCAATAAAAATGGTATTTTTTAAAGACGTATTTGAATTATTTTCTGAGAATAGTCATCAGGAGAAAGAGTTGTAAAAACTGTATGGGAAGCAGAAAGGGAAATAAACATAAAGAATTTCCATATCTGAACAACTCAGGTCTAGATCAGACTGCCTTTATAAACATTTTAAATCTGCTGTATAAAGAAAACTGTCTTCAGAGAATTTATCTTTTTCAGGCATAAATTGTTATAATTTTTTAAAAGTAGAAAACAGCCTTCATATTTAGTTGTGCTGAATAAGCTCTCAGTTCCTGAAGCAACTTATATAATTAAACTCAGCACGTCTCCCTTCACTGTTTACTGAGCATCTCATCATATGCAGGCATTATGGGACACATGCCGAGGGCTCCTCGGAGCTGGAGCGAGAGGAAAGGTGTTCTGGTTCACTTTAACTTGCATATAGCCCTTAAACACAGGCCCGTTTCCTGTGTTGAAACTGATTCTCTTAGAGCCATCATAGTGGAATAGTTCTGTCATTCCCGAAATTTTCACCACAAAGTGATGGCCCATTAGACACAGGATTCTCAGAGAACTTGCTCAGAAAAGTAGTAGTCACTCGAGGTGGTCAACTCAGGAGGATCCAAGGCATCTGCTGGCGCATTCTTCTATTATGGAGTGAGCTCTAGTCTAAAACTCTGGATGCACACCCTCCATTTTGATTAGAACATTGTTGAGTTTGTAGAGTTGAGACTGAAAAGATTCATAGTCTTTCAGATGTAAATCATAAAGGCATAAAAGCAAATTTCTCTCTAGTGGATTAGTTCAATGCTATCAACTTTACCAATAGAAACCAAGAGCCTTCCACTTGCTTAAACACTTTTAACTCGTTTTTTCTTTCCTGATATTGTATTTGGATCCCTAGCTTTCTTTTCAAAAAAATGCCACTCCCCTCCACTTCAAGTGTCTATCATTCTACTTAGTAGTTAACCTATTACCAATATTTTTCTTTTTCTTATGGCAAGTATATGTAAGTATATACCACTTTGATGTTAGATAATTTTTAAATCTGCTTATCATTGAGTTCATTATAGTTCTCGGAAACATACTCCACATCATCTGTAGTTCATGACAATATCTTTAAATGTGGCTTTCCATAGCTTGTAGAGAGGGCCATACTTGTGTAAGATTTCTGAAACAAATAATCTTTGTGTCAGCTTGGATTACAGCTGTTCTCTGATAGCCGCCATCTATTGGTAATTATATTTTAAAGACTCATTTGTTATAAAAAATAGTTGGTTAAAAAATCACAAATATCAGAGCTAAGAAAAATAATGGCTGTTCTTTTTTTTTTTTTTTAGATTTTATTTATTTGACAGAGAGAGAGAGAGACACTGCTAGAGAGAAAACACAAGGAGGGGGAGGGGGAGTGAGAGAAGCAGGCCTCCCGCTGAGTAGGGAGCCCCGTTGTGGGGCTCCATCCCAGGACCCTGGGGTCCTGACCCCAGCTGAAGGCAACCACCTAACCACTAAACCACCCAGGCGCCCCAAGAATAACTCTTCTTAATCACAAACCATCTATTGGGAATATATGTATAGCAGCACTTACTTAAATGGAGCTGTTAGATAGTGATGAAAATAAGAAAAGGAAATACTTATTTTTTCCATAAAATAACTACATAAATAAAATGTTATTGTTCTGAATGGTTATTGAGCAATAAATGTTTGATCTCTTGCTTAAAAGTTTTACAGATTTTTATCAGCAATCGTAAATAGCATGCTGCAGTGAAATTTAACATTTTTTAGAATTCTGATCTTCATTTGAGAACTGATACCTCCATTTCTTACTTCACAGTACTGGCAATAATGTTAACTTATATCAGAATATTTCTAAAAGATGAGTCTCCTACAGATGCATGTCAGCTCTCAGGGAATACCTTCCTAGATCTAGGTTGTTACATTTTGAATAAAATAATGCAGCCCTTTTGTCTGTTCAGATTGTTCACATCAGCAACAAAAATTACTCAACTGTTTCCTTTATGGTTATATCCAATGACTAATAATATCAACATATGATATTTTGGTAAAATATAGTAACTTCACTGTATATGCATTGAATTGATTCATTTGTTTACCTTCATTTTGCTTACTGAATAACATTCAGACTTCTATCAGGCAAGCCTGTGCCGTCCCTTATTAAACATATTATTAAATTAAGCTTATATGTGTCAATATATTTTTAATTTTCATTTTATTTACTCCAAATTTATTTTCAAAGTTCAAGATTAAGTATCCCATGATAATGTAAAATTATCTTCTATAAAAATAGGTAACCGTATGTGAATTTTATTTTCACATAACTTGATATAACTCTTTTGAACTAAGAACTATATTCATGTTCTCCACAGTGTGAGTTGTTAGTTTGACATTTGATTTTGTGTTTTTTGCTTCTTAATGAAAAATACCCCCAAACTTAGCATCGATTAAGGGCTGTAACACACACACGCACACACACACACACTCTCAACACACTTTCCTAAATCTTTATTGTTCTCAGGAAAGAGTAATTCTAAGAAAAAACCCTCTATCAGCTTTGGTTGTGAATGTTACTAAAGCAATGAGGATAACAGCCAAGCTTTGAAGGCCAGTCTGTCCAAATGTCTGCTCTCCTTCTTATCAGTGATGTCCACTTCTCCAAGCTTCCGTTGCTGTCGGTGTACAGGGGTAGTAATAATACTTACCTCATTAAGAAGCTGTAGATAAACAATGAGGTAAAGTATCTAGTGAAGCCTAAGTACTCAGCGACTATTAGCTACTCTTCACGTCACTTACTTTTGAGCAACTGCCCATATTAAAATCACTATTTCAGAACTTGTATTATGTTAATTTTATAAGTTCACTATATATTAAAAAATGTCTTTCATTTTATTCTACTATTCTTAGAGATGTTCATTACGTTTACCACCATATATATTCAAAACAATCTAAATAGCTTATTAGAATTAACTTAATGTTAAATGGTTAAATGCCATATTTGTTTTATATCATTTCTATTAAGAGAAAAGAAATTTCTTAATGAAGAAATATCCAAAACAAAAATATGTTTTATAACCTGTGCATCCATTTACTTTTCATAATCATAAGGCTAGTACTAATTTATATAAATTAGTTTTCTTGTCTCATGTTAATATATGATGCATGATAACTAAGACATTAAAAATGTATTTTAAAAATCTTTTCTGTAGAACATTCTAATTTACCTGAAAAATAGCAAGATGAGGACTTGTCTATTCAAACTACCCAATGACTAATCTTTTCATTATTAGCAATCACTAGTAGAAATAAGAATACAACTGAAATAATCTTTCTAACATTTGCCGTAGTTCTGATATTTTTTTTGATAGTACATGAACCTAAACATTTTGAAATCAACAAATACCTTTAATAAATGATAACATTAATTTTAAGTGCTTTTGTACAACTTTTAGCATTAGTGAAACTAAAACACATGAAATTCTGAAATATGTATTTACAGTTATTATCCAAGAAAAGCCATTTGTAAATAGAATAATAGACAAAGCATCTTTAAAAAAATTGATTCAGCTGTGTTAGATAGAAAAGGAGTAAGTTCTCAAAAAAAAAAGAAGGAAAGAAAGGAATAAGTTCTCAATGAATGAGAAATTAATACAAAGGGATGTGCAAGAATTGCAACAAATCTTAAATTTTTTGTTTATAATAAATCAGCATGTAGTGAATACTTAATAAATGCCATATGTCCTGGAAAAGCTAGAAGGGTTGGGAAGGAGAGATTTGTTGCTTAGACAGAAAAGACAATATAAGCATAAATAGATTTGAGGGGCGCCTGGGTGGCTCAGTGGGTTAAAGCCTCTGCCTTCGGCTCAGGTCATGATCTCAGGGTCCTGGGATCGAGCCCCGCATCGGGATCTCTGCTCAGTGGGGAGCCTGCTTCCTCCTCCCTCTCTGCCTGCCTCTCTGCCTGCTTGTGATCTCTGTCTGTCAAATAAATAAATAAAATCCTAAAAAAAACAAAACAGGTTAAAAACAACCCCCTGTATCTCTTCCCACCTGTAGGTACCAGTCCTCTCCCTCTCCTTATTCAACGGTGTTTACACTCCCTAGCTCAGTTACCCCCCTTCCTAGTCGCCACTCAGCCCGCTTCAACTTGGCTTCTACCACATCTTGCCACATAAGCAGCTCTCTATGAAGTCGTCAGTGATGTACGGGTTATGAAATACAGAGTACATTTTTCAGTCCCAGTTTGAGGGCTTACGAAGAGGTGACTCCACCGACCTCTTCATCTTTGAAAACCCTCTGTTCCTTCCGTTTCCGCGGGTTGCCAGGCCAAGTTTCCTTTTACTGCTCCACTAGCAACCTCTGTCTCTTTTGCTGGCTCCTCCTCATCATCCAGGCATTAAGTAATAAATATCTTCAATGGAAGATTAGTGATTCTCTAGTGTTTTTTCCTCTCTTTTTTTGTTTTCACCTCCATGTCTTTTTTTTTAATTTTATTTTTATTTAAACATATAATGTAACCCCACCACCCTCTCCCAACCCCCCTTCCCCCCACCCCCTCAGTTTGTTTTATGACATTAAGAGTCTCTTTTGGTTTGTCTCACTGTCTTATTCTAAAATTTCCCCTTAAGCCATATCATCTATGCCTATGACTTTGTGATCTATATGCTAATGGCTTTTTATTTATGGCTCTAATACTAAATTCTTTGAGTTTCAGACTTGGAAATATAATTGCCCACACAACATGGTCATTAGATATATCCCAAATTTCTTTTTTTAAAAAGATTTTATTTCTTTATTTGACAGAGAGAGCGAGAACAAGCAGGTGGAGCAGCGGGCAGAGGGAGAAGCAGGCTCGCTGAGCAGGGAGCCTGATGTGGGTCTCTGCCCTAGGACCCTGGGATCATGACCTAAGCCAGAGGTAGACACTTAACCACAGAACCACCCAGGTGCCAGCCCAAACATTTCACTAAAAACACCCGCAACTTAAAAATCCAAATCCAAATTTATCTCCTTCGCACACACATGCAAACCTATGACACGTATCAAAGTAAATTTTCAAGAATTTGCCATTTCAGTTCAAATCTGTAAGCCAGAAACCTCACAGTCATTTTAACATCTGTCCCTCTCTCGTACCTCCTCGCCACGCACATCGTAACATTGTGGAACACGGACCTGGCACTCCAAGTCTGTCTCACAGCTGTCACCTCTTCCCTTCTTCATCATCCATAACAGAGATAATAAGGAGAGTGTTCATTAAGTCCAAAGGCATCTTCAATAATTACCACTTATTATTGGCTAACAATTTAACATGTCCTGTTCAAATAGAAGTGGTTAGAATCAAATGCAATGAGGATCAATGCACTAGAGAATAAAAAAATACACCTTGAGGAGATGGAAAAATTGGTAAGAAGGGCAACCAGCAATGCGTCAACATAGCAGAGAGGGATTTGCAGGGATTTAGCCTGCAGGAGATTATGTATGAACCAACTCTATGGTTCTGTTGATTTTTTAAAAGTGCACTCTAGGATCCATAAATAAAAATATAGTGCAGAGACTCATACTATTATGTATTGCACATAGCTTTCATTGATGCATTTATGTATATATGTAAACTGTAATATAAAATTGGCTCTTTTAGCCATTGTTAAGTGTACAATCAGTGGCACTAATTACATTCACAAAATTGTGCAGCCATCACCATTTTCTATTTCAAAAACATTCCCATCACCCTCAACAGAAACTGTCAATTAACAATAACTCCCTACTGGCAAACTCGAACCTGCTTTGTGCTCTCCGAACTTGCCTGGATATTGTAGGTATTTCTCATAAGTGGAATCATGTAATATTTGTCCTTTTGTGCCTGGCTTATTTCACCTGTCATAGTGTTATCAAAGGTTCACCCCTCTTGTAACATGTATCAGAGCTTCATTGCTTTCGTGTAGCTGAATACTATTCTCTCTGTACATAGATGCTACATTGTGTTTGTCTATTCATTTGATGAACAATTGGATTGTTTACACTTTTGACCTCTGAGGCTAATGTTGTGATGAACATGGTATACAAGAGTCTGTTTGAGTCCCTGTTTTCAGTTATTTCAGGTGTACACCAAAGAGTGGAAGTACTGAGGCAGGTGACAGTTAGGTTTAAAATTCCAAGGAATTGCCAAACCATTCCCCGCAGCAGCTGCACCATTTCACATTTGCACCTGTCGTGTACAATAGCCTTCTCCCTGATACTTTTTCAAAATAGTAGTAGGTTAATGCTTAACAATTTAGGGTTGCCATAGAGAATTTGTTGTAATGGATTAACAAAGATTATTAAAGAATTTAAAAATGAAAGTTAAAAGGCATAGAACAATGACCTGGGAAGATGTTTTTGTCTAGAGAAGGCTCTGGAATTGTCTAACATTCATTTTTATTACAAGAAGATTTATGTTTAAACAAAGTCCTGTCCATCCTAGAAGTAGATCATACGAACAACCTTCATGAATAGGGGATGCAATTCAAATTGTTGTTAGGGTCATCAAAAGTTGTTTTGATCTAACCACTTACTTTATTTGTCATATCCAAGCTCTCTTTCCCCAAAAGTACCCATTTTGAACTTGCTGGCCAGATTAGTGATGTGTTTGTGAAATGAGCAGTTAATAACCTGCTGGAAAATCAATTTAAATGTTGACCTGCTTGAATTAGCTAAGATAATAGGTCACTTTTATTAGAAACCTGGCTATTTTCATTTTCTCAATCCCAGAACAACAACAAAGTGAACTTATTTTACAACACATAGTCATTATAACATTCTGAAACAGAAATTATCTGTTTTGATTATTTTCTAAAAAAGAGATCCCACGGTTTCTATGGTAGAGAACCCGAGAGATATTGACAAGGCAAACAGAAGATGAACAAGATGATCTATTGTCTTCCCTTGTTACCTTGTGATTCCTTCACTGTCCAACACCACTTATACAATGAGGCTGTTCTCCTTGAGATAGAAATGCTTACTGCAGCTTATGCTCATAAAGACGTATGTGGAGAAGTCACTTGAACTATTTTATTTGGGAAATTAACAGAGATCTCGGTGTCTTATAAACATAAAATAAATATCTTTTGAATGCAGGCACATTTTCCAGGTCCACAAAAAACTTTGACCCCTGTTTTGATAGACTGTTTTATCAGCACATAATATCATATCCTTTGGGCAGTTCTGCTTTAGAAAAGCTATGTTTTTCCTAATTAAGGATCGTAATTATCCACAAATGATTGCAGCTAGCATGAATATTTGCACTGATATTCATGGTAAGATTTAGAATATTGTTTAAGTCAATTTAAGAATCTTTTTAAAAAATCTCTAGTAAGAGACCAGATTATTTTTACATACTGTAATTGATACAAAATTTTTTTTCTGAAGATTTTTCTCTTTTACTTTTGTACTGGTCAATTAAGATACCAAAATTTTTTATTTCATGTAATGCTGAAGTACTCAGAATCTATGGCTCCGTTGATCTGTACAGGATTTAATAGTCCCCTGATCCTAAGTATATTTAATCATAATAGTATTTGTACTTAACATAGGTAATGTCATTTCTTTATTCAAAAATTTTAGTAGCTCCCTAATCAATAGATGATAAAGTCCAAACAACCTAGCTTTTTTTTTCTGCCAGAATATTTAGACCTTACTTTAACACCCCTTCCAGCCTTATATTTCACTGATACTTAACAAATATGCATTATATAAAACAAAACATAGTATTTACTCTGTAACTCTCACCCTCTGGAAATGCCGAACTCCTTGACTTCTTCCATAAAAGTCCAATATCAAGATCAAATGCCATCATCTCTGTTTTACTTCCCTTGATCCCATAATTGGAAAACATTTTCTATCTCCCTGGTACTGTAAGACTTTTAATCACTATTGAAATACTTCTTATGTTTTGTCTAAAATAATGGTTGGGTTTTGTGTGTTTTATTTCTTCTTCTGTTTGTGAGTTCCATAGGGTCTGGGGCCATGTACTCTTCATCTTGGAAATCTCCCAAAGCACTAAAAAAGTGTCAAGCAGACAGGAGGAGCTTAGAGTTTATTATTTTGAGCGAACAGATTTCACATTTCAAGTATAGATTCTTTTTCAAAAGTCATTTTCAAAAGGGTATAATTTATTCTTCATTCAGTAAGATAATTAACAAATTAGTAAATCATGGACCTCTTTGAAAATGATACAAGCTGAGCACTGACAGTGTTTCAGGAAAGGAAGACACATGAAATGGGGGTTTTCTTACAATAACTGTTTGGTTTTATTGTCATTATCTTTTTATTGTACAAAATAATGAGAAACAAAAAAATCCACAAAAACAAAATAACTTTTACCTCCATTACCAAAGATAACCCCCAAATATACAAGATACATTTTAAAACCCCAAAGAGGAACATAGTTCATATTATTTCTCCATAGTTTGTGTTTTCCTGATAATGGTTTGTTGTGACCTTATTTCTGTATCAATAAATATGCTTTTCAAACATCGTGTTTAATGAAGGTCTAATGTTGCTTTATTGTTTAAATAACTCGTGTTCTTAGAAATGTCAGATCCTAGTTTTTCACTGTATCTCAATCACTTTGACCTTCATCCATGGGATTTAATCTTTATGCTCATCTTCGTTACTTGGAATAAATTCCTACAAATAAAATTATCCTACTCAGGATATACATAAAGTGTTAAAGCTACTCATACACATTAATAACTTGCTCAAAAAATCAAGCTTTTTTTTTTTTGCCTTGTTTACCAGTTTCTGCTGCAGTGAGAGTACTTTAGAGGGCCCCATAGTGACTTCCTTAAACTTCCTTCTTCTGACTCAAACTGCATTTTCTAAAGTATTCCTCAGAACTGGGACATATTATAAGTCTTATCTGCTTATTATTAGCTGAAGTCCTTCCTGAAGAAAAGGCAATAGGATGAAGGATGTGATAATGAAGGTTCTTTTTTATATTTTCCACAGATCTGAAAATAACAAGTTTCGTAGTTACATCATGACACAGTCCTGGGGGGTCTGCAGGTTCAGAAGCGCCAGCGGAATTAGAGAAGCATGCCGTTGTATCTAGTATGCAGATTCCAGGGCCGTTGTATCTAGTATGCAGATTCCAGGGCCGTTGTATCTAGTATGCAGATTCCAG
>ML103410.1:80155-91682 GCA_003697995.1 Taxidea taxus jeffersonii
CTAGTATGCAGATTCCAGGGCCGTTGTATCTAGTATGCAGATTCCAGTTCGGGAGTTACACTGCCCAGGAAAACTGCGCCCTACCACTCACCATTGTGTGATGTCGGGCCGCACACTTAATAACTCTTAGTTCCCGTTTCTTTATCCACAAAATAGAAATAACAAGGGCATCTTCTTCGAAGGGTACTGTGAAAGCTGGGTGGGGTAATGACAGAAAGTGTATCGTCCAGCACCAGCTGCGTGGCAGATCTCTACAAAACAGTAGTTGTTATTTTTACCTACAGTATTTGGGAAACAGCTGCCTAAAGTACAGGTTCAGTGCTTGGCAGATGTGTCCAATAAATGATTATATTTATCATACTTATTGCAAAGTGGATTATGCTACCTAAGGGAGAAAGGGACATGTAAAAACAGTATTAAACTTAAGGTTCACTTCCGTAACGCCTCATGAAATACATACATAATCAACTTCTATCTCATGAATGTTGAAATAATTTGGTAAAAAAAAAATTGTGTCATTTTGGAATAGGTCAAATGAAGAGTGTGTTGCTCGACATTACAGCATCAATTAGACTTCTGATGAATATTTAAAACATTCTGGTAATAATTCATGTGGTAAAATCCAAAAACAGCCTTTTCAATAAATGGAAAGTTTGCAGGTCAGATCTTTTCATGATATTCATACATATTTTCTTGTCTTAAGTTAACAGGAGGTAACAGTCAGGGTTACAATTCCACCTATAACTAACTTAAAGAAGTAAGACAGGTAAAAAGAAAAGAACTGCCTTTCATAACACAAATATAGAATTAAACTGTCAAGACTTGAAATGTTCAATAAACTACATGTAGAATAAGATTTTTAAAATTCAAATAGTTTTCTTTGAATATGATAGGAAATGAGTGTATTGGCCAGAAAACTGTTGCAATTAATTGCAGAATGGCTGAATTTTAATGAAAGTCTCTAAGAAAAAAATGATAAAATGAATGTGCTGTTTGCTTTTAAATCATTTACAGTTGAATAATTTATGTTATCTTTAATTCATCCAGTTAAATTATCCAAGATGAATACAATATGAATAGAAGAGGTTTAAAATTGTCAGATTTTTGCATTAAAATGTTTGCCAATAGCCACTTTGTGTTTTTTATTGCTATTTTAATGGTTTTACATATTGCAATATGAATTAGAAGACTAAGCTAAAGTACACAATATAATGAGTTTGCAGGGTTATAGATATTTGACCTGTATTTTCAGAGTTTGAAATAAAATCTCATATAAGTAGGTTTACGTTCTCTCAAAGAAAACTAACATAACTGGAAATTATTCTGACCATCTTCCCCAAATTTGACACACCTTATTCTCCCAATTTCTGTGCCGAAGGGCATTCTCCAGTTGTTCATACCAAAAATTTTAGCCGCAAAACACTTACCTTCTTTTTTCTCTCAAAATCCACATCTTATCTATCAGGAAATCCTGTCAGAAGCCACATAGATCACACACTTGTACCCCAAAAACAAATAATATATTATATGTTAATAAAAAATAAATAAATAAACATTTCAGTCACACACAAAAATAAAGATAAAAGGGGAGTATCATTGTTAAAAAAAAAAGCTACGTAGAAAACATATACAAGATTCTCCCCAATGCCTACAGCTACCACCCTACCTAAGCCCCATCATTCTGCCCTTCCCTCTGCCTCAGTCTCAGTTGATGGTTGCTTCCCTATAGCCTCTTTCTGAGCAGCCAGAATAAAAAATAAGTTTTATAAATAAACATGACAAATTTATAAATGAAATTTTATAAATAAATTCTACCCAAAACTTCCAGTGACTTTCCATCTCATTCAGATAGAATTCAAAAGTCATGTAATGAATTTCACAACAACATGATTATCTAACCCCTGCTATCTCTGATTTTGTCTCCTACCACTCTTTTTCTTTTTTCCTCCGCTCTTCAAACTTACCAACGAAGCTCTCATCTCAGAGCTACAACAGCTCTGCACACAAAACAAAGGCATACAATTGCATTTTCATTCTCCTTCTGCTAGTGACCTCGCCATTGATTTGATTTTCACCAAGAGAACCCTAGAATCCAGCTCTAAATGCTAACAGACAGACTTCCTGATTCAATATGTATAGTAATTTGTGATCTATATAGCACTCTACCACGTGTTTTATTTGCAGAATTTAAGGCAAGACTACCTTCTTAAATGCTTCTATTAAGAATTAGATACTGAGGGGCGCTTGGGTGGCTCAGTGGCTCAGTGGGTTAAAGCCTCTGCTTTCGGCTCAGGTCATGATCCCAGGGTCCTGGGATCGAGCCCCGTGTCAGGCTCTCTGCTCAGTGGGGAGCCTGCTTCCCCCCCACCCCCTCTGCCTACTTGTGATCTCTGCCTGTCAAATAAATAAATAAAATCTTAAAAAAAGAAAGAATTAGATACTGAGTCACAATTAGGGTTTTGTTCATATATAATTGGCAAAAGAAGCAGGCAGGGTGCAAAGGTTAGATCTGACCCAAACCAGGCAGAGTGCAAAGGTTAGATCTGACCCGCCATGAAACTAAGATTGCTACAGTTCTGAAATGGAAGCAAAACAAAGACCAGTTGTTCTAAGGACAAACCCACATGAGGACACATGTGTGAAGGTGAACCCCAAACCAAAAGGTCCACATATTGGCCAAGATCAAGCACATGTATGACAGCAAATGAGAGGAAATCTAATAATCATGTCATTAATAAATGTACTCATTGGTCAGGTGAGGCTGGCAAATGGGCATAAGGAAAGGAAATACAGGCAGCAACTCTACCAAGCTTGGTGTACTCCTGTCCAGTAAAAGGATATCGCTTGGAGTCAGGAATAATCATGAGAAAACAGAATTTTAGGAAATAATAATATCCAAGAAAACCTATTCAATGAGAAATTGAGCTACAGGGCAATAAACATGTTTAACAGAATAATAAAACTCAGTTTCTGAGTTTCTGGGCATCCAGCTCTAATTCTAAATGACCAGGATATCACTATTCCCATTACTTAGGTCCCGAAGTGATCCATCCTTGGATTTTGGGAAAAAGTCAGGGAGCCCCAGCTTCAATATTTCACACCACAGAATGCTCATAGAGAAAAAAAAAAAATAAATGATCTTCATTTTAGGAATACACTGAAGTTTGCAGTTTCCCATAGGATGGTTAGAAAAACCTTACCAAAAAGTGATATTAAAACAAAAATTTAAAGATGTGAGGAAGAATGAGCCATGGAGATATCTGAGGGGTAAAGCATTCTAGGTCCTGTTTGAAGAACTATAAGACTAGTGTAGCTGGAGCAGAGTGAAGGAGAGAAACATGGAAAATGAGGTTGGGTTCAGGGCACATTCTGGGAGCCTTATACATCACCATTGTGTGTACTCTGCCATTTATCGGGAGTGAGACAGAATGCCATTAAGTGACTTTTAACAGAAGAACACTTGACCTACGTAATGGTAGTAGGCTCAGAGCAGGACTTTCATTCTTGGACTAAGCATTGCCAAATGACAAAAAGCTGAATGGAGCAGATGACTCATTTTATTTGTTCTTATTTTTTAGGTGATAATAGTGTCTTACGACGTAAGTTCAATAATTTGTGCTTGTTTTATACAATCTCCCTGACATGATATTATTACTTAACATTTCAGTTCCTTCTAACTTTTTGTTAGTCGCCCTAAAGCTAAGTTAAATGACATTTATTAAGTCCTTGTAGGTACCACGTACCCTGCCATATGATTTACGTGAAGAATCTCATTTATTCCTCCAATAACTTAGAATAATCACTATCTCCATTATGTTGATAAGGAAGAGAACTTTGGGATTCCACAGCATGTTCTTTGTCTTATGTTGGCATAGTACTTGTTTTTGTGGATCTGAGCTCCTTCTTCAGATGCTTTCTTTAGATGGACTAATATTTAGTGAGGAGAAAGTGCCTCTACCATGTTTAATAGACTTCCAATCAAGAAGACAGAGTCTGCATCTTCAGAAGCTTGTACAGCCTGAGGAGTACCTGGGACGCAGTATACTCTAGTGATTCAGCACTTGTGCATTTGGGTCGGAACACAGGGGTTCCTATCCCAGCTCATCCATTTCCTAACTGCATGACCTCCCTTCCCTTTTTATTCTTATGTGAAATAATATTACCTAAATTAGGACTCAAGCCTGTAATTCTTTATGTTAAATTATAATTGACATACAATATTATGTTAGTTCCAGGTGTACATGATAGTGCTGCCGTATTTTTATACATCATGAAATTGTCCTCAACAAAATATTAGTAAAACAAATTCAAATTCAACTTAATACAATAAAAAGATCATACACCAAAATTAAAAAATAAAAATAATTAAAAAAAAGTTTAAAAATTAAAAATAAAACAAATAAAATAAAAATATATAATTAATTAATTAATTAATTAAAGGATCATACACCATGACCAAGTGGGATTCATTCCAGAAATGCAAAGATGCTTTAACATCTGCAAGTCAATCACTGTGAGATACCACATTAACAAAATGAAGGATAAAGATCATACAATCATCTCACTAGATGCAGAAAGAGCATTTAACAAAATTTAATATCTATTTATGATTAAAACTCTCAACAAAATGTATATGAAGGGAACATACCTCAACATAATAAGGGCCATATATGAGCAACACATAGCTAATATCATATTCAACAGTGAGAAGCTGAAAGCTTTTCTCTAGGATCAGGAATAAGACAAAGTTGCCCTTTCTTGCCACTTTTATTCAACATAGTATTGGAAGTTCTAGCCAGCAGAATTAATAAGAAAAATAAGTAAATAAAAGGCACTCACACTGGAAAGGAAGGAGTAAAATTGTCACTATTTGTACATGACATTATGCTATATAGAGATCTTACAGTCTCTACCAAAACTATTAAAATAAGTGAATTCCATAAAGTTGCAGGATATAAAATTAGTATACAAAGTTCTGTTGTATTTCTATAAACTAATTACAAACTATCAGAAAGAGAAATTAAGGGAAAAAATCCTATTCACAATCACATCAAAAAGAAAAAAATACAAAGAAGTGATCTTAACCAGGGAGGTGGAAGACCTGTATTCTGAACACTGTAAGACATTGACAAAAGAAAGTGAAGTGGAAAGGTTCTCTGCACTCAGGGGTTGGAAGAATTAACACAGTTAAAATTTCCGTACTACTGAAAGGAATTTACTGACTTAATGCAATCTGTATCAAGTCTATAAGATTTTGAGTTCAATTTTAAAAGAAAGCATACAATATTAGTTATAAAAGTGAATATTTATTGGGACACCTGGGTGGCTCAGGTGGTTAAGCCTCCCAACTCTTTCTTGATTTTGGGTTAGGTCGTGATTTCACAGTCTTGAGACTGAACCCTGCATGGGGCTTTGCACTCAGCACGGAATCTGCTTGAGATTCTCTCTCTCCCTCTCCCCTGCTACCCTTCCCACCCCCCAGCTCTCTCACTCACCCTCTCTCTCTCTCAAATAAACAAATAAATCTTTAAAAAAAACTTTTTTTGTTATTTAAGGCTTTTCCTAACTTTGATAATAAAAATGTGAACAAATGTGAACAGAAACTTAATCCATTATTAGGATAATATTTCCTCTGTGAACATCTGTCAGAAACTTTGTCTATGATCTAGAGCGGTATATACATTTATAATACACTTGAATATGAGTGATGCTTTTAAAAACATTTTGAAAAACTAAAAGACGTCTACATTTTTTCCGTTAATTAACCTAGTTTTATTCAGAAGCTTTGTGAAACCAGAATATACTGTTACTCCAAAGGTGTATAAAAAGTAATTCACTGTTACCACGTTGTATAAGGAGGCATCGGCATGGAAACGAAACCCTGGCTTCTTATCCAAGCTTGATGTGTACTTGCCGATGTGATTTTGAGCAATTCATTAAATGTTTTGTGACACTAGATTCCTTAGATGTAAAAGAAGGCAATGGGATGAGGTCTACCTCATGAAGCTGGGAAAAATAAATCTTGAAATGAACATACATGTCTTGTGCTTTTAGTGCCTGAATCTGTTGGGTAGCAGCGTAGTCTGAGGCATATGATGCAATTCTGCATGCCAAACCGAGAAAATTGAGTAGAAAAACCCTTTTTCTTTTAAACAGCCTCTGAAGCTGCCAGTAATTAATTTGACATAGCTGTTAAAAACTGAAGCCGATCTCTCTAAGTTGTGGGGATCTGTATGTGAGCCATCTGGAGCTATCAGAGAATTGGGACAACTCAAGTAATGCTTACACAATTGTGAATTAGGAAACTCGTTTTGGTCCTAGTTCAAGGGTTTAGGAAAACTGAACATTACCAATCCAAGGGAAACACAATAGCAACGAGAGATGTACACACAAACATACTTGGTGTGAGGGACGCCCGGGTGGCGCAGCTGGTTGAGGTTGGACTTTGAGTTTCAGCTCAGGTGGTGATCTCGGGGCTGTGACATTGAGCCCCACATTGGGTTCCATGCTCAGAACCGAGTCTGCCTGAGATTCTCTCTCCCTCTCCTTCTACCCTTCCTGCTCACGTTCCCTCCCTCCCTCTCTCACTAGAATAAATGAATGAACCTTTAAAAAAAAACTTGGTGTGATTAAAAACCTGGACCTGAAAGCTGTCAGAGTCCCTGATGTCCCAAGCTTGCCAAAGAATCAGTTCGTGGACCGCCCTTCAGGGAGTGAAACCTAACTCAGTACCACTCAGATACTAAACATACAACAGGCATGTTGACTACTGCAGAACGCAGTTTAACGACGACCATTGCTCAAGTTCTTTCAGTTCTTATTTCCCGAGAGAAGAAAAAAATCCCCTTTGTTCTACAGATTGAAGTAGAGTAGGCTGGAATAGATGGAGGAAGGGGAGAGGAAAGAAGGATGGAGGTCTCTGCTGGCTGTTCCTCCATTCCCAATGTGTATGCCCTGGGACTGGGCATACTGGCTGTGTTTTGAGAATATTAACCAAGTGCTAATGGGGTCTTGAAAAGCTGACATTCTTGGGAATTTCAAAAATACAATACCTCTGGTTTTAAAAACCAATTCTAAACACAATTTCATGCCTGGTTTCTATTACTGAAATAGTCTGAAAAATTCATGTCAATTCCTTTTGAATAACTAAATAGACTAGTATTTTATCAAAGTTTGTTTTCAATACTTACTCTAGGAAAACGTTTGCCATCTCCCTGAGATACATGTACTGAATTGTGATGATCAGCTGGCAGAAGATACGCTCTTAGAGGTCTTACTCTGCTGCCCTTCAGACTTCAGAGGATGGCCATTTACCCATAAGAAAAAAAATCTTCAGGAATTACAGTTTTATTGAAATGTCAATTTAGCTAATTTGTCCTTATTTTTCAAACTTGACTTTTATCATCCAATAGAGAGAAGAGCCCAGGCGGCTTCTGCATTAGCTAGCTGCCCTGCTATATACTTGGTGTGGGAAAACAGGGTAGAACCTTGGTTCACCCTTTCTTCTAAACTCTCCTATCTAATCAGGAAGCATCTACATCGAAACCTGTTTCCTTAGGACTTGATTTCTTAACCCTTTACCTACTATGACCTTAGCATTTTTGAAGCAAATTATTCTAATTCTGAAGGCAAGAAAACTGTTTTGAAAACACTAATTTTATATTGGCCAAAAAGTTTTAAAATTATACATTAATAAAAGTTTTAAAAGAGATTTTTTTTCACAAATGAGATTTAGATGAGAGTGTTTTTGCTCAGTAGAGTATGACCTTACATTTCATACTACTGACTGGATAAAAAGTCAGTTTGTTTTTATTTTTATTTTATTTTTTAATTAACATATAATGCATTATTTGTTTCAGGGGTACAGGTCTGTGAATCACTAGTCTTACACACTTCACAGCACTCACCATAGCACATGCCCTCCCCAGTACCCATAATCCAGCCACCCTAACCCTCCCCTCCCACCCCCGGCAACGCTCAGTTTGTTTCCTGGGATTTGTCTCCCTCCCCGGTCCCATCTTGTTTCATTTTTTTCCCCTCTACCCTCCGTGACCCCCACCCTGCCTCTCAAACTCCTCATATCAGAGATATCATATGTAATTTCTCTGATTGGCTTATTTCACTCAGCATAATACCCTCCTCTAGTTCCATCCACGTCGTCGTAAATGGCAGGATTTCTTTCTTTCTTTCTTTTTTTTTTTTTTTTTTGATGCCTGCATAGTATTTTGTTTTGACTTGTTTCAGGGGTACAGGTGTGTTAATCATCACTCTTACTTTACCTTGCTATTGTGGTTAAATTTAAGTGCGATATTATTTGGGGGACCACTTCCCACCCTAAAGGATTCTTAAATGATTTTATAGGCTATTGAATGGCAAGCACGGAATTATATATATCTCACGCTAGTATTTGATTAATTGAGGCACAGATGCTTGTGACCTTTCTTCATCTCTCTTTTCCTCTAAGCTGTTGTTTAAACAGAGAGTGTTATTACCACTTTGATGAAGTCTAAAGGTGATCATGTGTAATGTACCTATAATCATAGCCTTGCACCTTCTTCACTTCTTTAAAATATTTTTAGGCCAATAGGAACTCTGAATGGGAATATATTTTGTCAGAGGTTTCCATAACCCAATTAAACATAGAAATACGAGGACCGTGAAAGATACTAATAATGGAGGTCAAAGAGCACACGGAAGTACCATGGAGACGTGATGACCTGTAATTGTCTTACTCCTTCTGCTCCACCACAAGAACAAAAGGCAGTGCTTAGAATTGCAATGAAAATTTATTCCATTTTGGTTAGATTTAAGATGAGCGGTCCGACGCTTATTGCTCAGAGAGAAGAGTGTATGGTAGGTCAACTGAAAGTATCTGTTGTATCTTAAAATCTATTTGAAATGTTTGAGTGAATTATTATCTAAACTGACAGGTGATTGCTATCCAAGCTAACAATATATTTCTGTTACCATAGATCAAAAGGGACTACGTTTAAAAATGTGCTCTTTACAAAGTATCCATTTCTAGACCACAATAAACTCCATATATTAATGTAATCTTAAAACTAACCAAAAAAAGTGCTCTTTACAAGCTTTGGATGTAGATAAGATGATATGGTACATGAATTAGGAAACGAGTAAACTGGAATTATAGCTAAATTCAAGTAATTCTATTGTGAAATGTCCTTAACTTGCCGTTCTTTGCAAAGCATGCTGTGCACAGAGTGGCAAGTGTGCTTGTAATAAAAATTACAGAGAAATGTACAAGAAATGTTTTAAAACTCCATCTCAGTAAATACCTAAGGTGAAGCTGACATGATTTTCTTCAGTTGTTTAAAAATGTATGTGCTCATAACTATTCCATCTGCAAAATGTATTGTATACACAAATCTGATCATTTGATTCCTTATTAAATATTGTTTGTATATGTGAATAAAAATAATAATAAAGGTGATGCAAAAATATATTTTGTGTTTTCAGAACACTTTCAGAAGACTCAAACTTAGAGATACATCCAAATTTTAAAATGTATTTTCTTTTCATAATTTTTCAGAATAATGAGTACATTTGTAGCCTGAAATTAAGTTTATAAACTTAGACGACTAATTTGAAAGAAACCAGCCATGCAAGAAACATTCTCTTCTATGCAGAATGTGTACCTAATTTTTAAATGGCAATGAATAAGCTTTGGAATAGTACTCCCTAAACCATTAAAAGAATCACCTGTCTGATAAAGAGAGTCCCATTTCTGTTACTTTATATTAATGCTTCATCTACATTTACGTATATAAAATTTTCAGATTCAGTTGCAGATCTCTTCACATAAAAAATTCCAGCTGTCCTTTGGAAGAAGGCCCAATTAATATTCCATTGATTTCATTGTTAATGGATGACCAGGTCACAGCCTAAGCAGAAGAGAAAGTTAAGTAATGTCAACTGCTTCCTCTTTCAGAGCAGTGGAACATCCATCCAAATTCTGTTTTCTATGTTCTGTGGGATGCTGTCTCCCAATACCATAATAGCCCTTCTTCCCATTACCTCCTTCTCCTTATGAAAACCTCTTCGCAGTTTATAGGATGAGAACAGAAGACGAAGCCATGATGAATGTCCAAAGCAGCTTTTAAGTTAGTCATATGACCTATGAATATAACTTAACTTCAAAGTATGGATTATGTCAAAAACCATGAAGCATATTTATCTTATATACATTGCATTTGTTGGTTGTGGCTTCTAAATATTTAGACTATTTATTTATTTATTTTGTGTTTAAAGTAAGTTACAGAAGACTTTTATTCCCAGAGTGCAGGAAGCACTAAGCTTGAATTAAAAGCCCAATTAAATACTCTGATAATATCTAGCTTTGCCATTAGCTTATCCCAGTCCCATTATGGAAAGTCTTTTGGTCTTTGCCTCCAAAGTGAATTAGTGACAAGATTTTCTGTATCAACAAGATTCTTTATGTCATAAGGATTTGTGTTATTATTATTTCTTTATTTTTGCTCTTAAAAATGTTTTCTGTATTTCTTTTTCTTCAAGAAAAGTGTCAGGTTTATTGAGTTGTTCCACAATTTAATTTTAGTATTACTATGAACACTTTTGAAAATAAAATTAGAATAGTTTGTGACCTTGCCATTTTAAAGCATGTGATTTTATTTTCAAGACAAGAAAGATAACTGAATTTATGCCTTACTAAATTCCATGATGTTGTTATTTCCATGATGTAAATTCCATGATGTTCCTTCCTTAAGGATTTCCGTTAAGAATTCTCTCCCATGGGCGCCTGGGTGGCTCAGTAGGTTAAGCGACTGCCTTCAGCTCAGGTCATGATCCCAGAGTCCCGGGATCGAGTCCCACATCGGGCTCCCAGCTCCACGGGGAGTCTGCTTCTCCCTCTGACCTTCTCCCCTCTCATGCTCTCTCTCACTCTCTCAAAAAAAAAAAAAAAGAATTCTCTCCCGTGTCATACCTATAAGATAATACATGGGAGCACCCTGACAAAACCACCTATCCAATTGGAAAGGTATATTTCCATCCATTTCTGTCCTTCATTGAGATCAATGTTTACTTCCTTATGTATTTTTATAAAATTTTTCACTAAATATGGTGCTGAAAGGAATTGAATTATATTCCTCTTTAAACTGTTATTTAAAAGTTATAGTTGATCATTTAGGGTTTTGGCTCAGTCGCAAAACAAGCAGCAGGTTCTGAGTCTGTGTGTATTCAGCTGTACTGCCATTTGTTATTTCAGCTGTAAAATACTGTTAGGTTCAAAACATGAACCTCTTTCTGTCTTCAGCTCTGTCCCCTCATTCAAGTTACCTTCCAAGCTCCTGCCCTTGTAAGATCTGAGGAGGGAAGCTCAAGAGGACTTTCCCATCTACAGTGAAATAAAAGTTGGCTATGGATGAGTCAGAATCACATGGCAAAAAACAATAATAATTACCATTATTACACATGTGATATATATATACACACATTTATATAATATATATAAATATATACATACACACACACACACACACACACACAC
>RCUC01136940.1:0-27372 GCA_003697995.1 Taxidea taxus jeffersonii
GTGTAAGCAGATTTTCTAAGCTGTAGCTACAAGCAAAACAGACTAGAAAGACCCCAACAGATGCGGAAACTTATTATCTTGGTGTTTTTGTTTACCTTTTCTTTGTGCTTATTAGTAAGGTGTTAGAGGGGGTGCCTGGTTGGCTCTGTTGGAAGAGCATGCGACTCTTGATCTCAGGGTTGTGGGTTCGAGTCCCATCTT
Organism: Taxidea taxus jeffersonii; assembly: GCA_003697995.1. Lineage (NCBI taxonomy): Eukaryota > Metazoa > Chordata > Mammalia > Carnivora > Mustelidae > Taxidea > Taxidea taxus. The sequence goes on from RCUC01136940.1 coordinate 202, forward strand.
GGGTATTGAGATAACTTAAAAAATAAAACCTTAAAAATATAAGTAGTTAGGGGCGCCTGGGTAGCTCAGTTGGTTTAGGGTCCAACTCTAGGTTTCAGCTGAGGTCAGGATCTCAGGGTCCTGAGATCAAGCCCTGCATGGGGCTCTGTGCTCAACACAGAGTCTGCTTGTCTCCCTCTACTCCTCCTCTGCTCGTGCCTGTATACACCCATGCTCTCTCTCTTTCTCTCTCTCAAATAAATGAATAAATAAAATCTTTTTAAAAAATCAAGTAGTTAGAAAACACAGTGTGCTATTTAAAAATGATTTTGACAAATCTTAAAAAAATAAAATAAAAATGATTTTGACATAATATTAATGAGCCATAAGCATGGTGCTTGGATCGCAGAAGGCCATTCCTGCCACGGGCACCCGATGCCAGAAACAACAAAGCCTGTCCAGGGACCTGTGACAAGGCTAACAGCTTTGGACTGTGTGTATTTGTGAAGGAAAACCAGATCCACACAATCATGAAACAGACTGTTTTGTGCGCTGAGCCCTAGACAAAACCTACACCAATGGCCAAATCTCTCATAAACCCCTATTCACTTGGTAGCAGCTTGAGGAGTTCTGAGAAGTGAGCAGTTTCTGTGCTAACCTGGCAGTTCAAACCTGATAGGGGAGGACAAATGTCGAGCTTCAGAGAGCCCAGCCCACAGGGTAAAGAACCTTTTGGCCCAGGTGAACGGGTGAGACCACTGTGATTCACCACCCCCACTCCACGTCTCTAACTCCCAGGGAAGACAGCAGACTAAGCATGAGAATGAAAACTGAATGACTGGCATGGGCTGACAGTGTGGTCGACCAGTTGTTAAGGTTGATGGCCAAGTGGTTCTTGTCTCAAGCAGGGGGAGGAGGAGACGGAGGGTTACTGACCTGGGCCTCCAGGTGGAGAGGAGAGGAGATGAGGGGACAGGAGGGGAGTGTGAGCCCTGGTGGGGGTAGCAGGAGGTGGTGTGCAGCCCAGGGTCAGCTCAGCAGCTGATCCCGCTCCTGCCACAGGCACCACCCAGGCTGGGGCCTCTAACTCAGCTCTGATGCAGATGAGAGAAAAGAGTGGAGCCTACCAGCTGGTGCCAAGAAGACCAGCACTTTTTTCTGTGCTTTAAGCTGGAGAAACAATCCCATATCTCCTTCCGCCCTCACCTCTGGCAACAAATCTTCCTTTATGGATGGGCCTGCCCTTCTTCTCTTTCCCCTGGACCTCCCTTCCCCGTGCCCGAGGTACTTCAATTAGCAAAGTGGGGTGGCAGCCATGTGACCGGGAACACATCTTGTCCCCTCGTGGGTCTCTCGTCTCTGAAAGAGGCCTGACAGCAGCACCCACCTTGCAGGGCTGCTGGGAAGACCAGACCACAGGATGTTGGCTGATGGCGATGCCTGGCACCGAGCAGGTGCTCAGTAACATTAGACCCTATTATTCTCGCCTGCTGCTGTGTCTTCGCGGTGTGTAGCATTCGAGTTTGGGTTCTCCAAAAGCAGATCCTCGGGCAGGGACTTAGGTGTGAGTTGTTGATGCTGGGAGGCACCGTGAGGAAGCAGGGAGGAAAACCCAAGGAAGGCTTAATGAGAGGGTTACACTATGGGTGATTGGGGCTCAGCCTTGCTGGGAACCTTCTCAGAGGCTGTGAACACACCGCAGAGCTATCCCACCAAGGAGGCAAGGGCGCTGGGTATTTATCTATCAATTCCCATCCTTCATGGGTGGAGAGTCGCTCCTCGGGTGTTAGCTCCCAACACTTTCCAGCCTGCCTGGGTGGAAGCTGAAATGCCCCCTTGGCTGGAGGACGTGCAGGGCGGATCGCGGGGGTACGTCGTGGGAGGGGGGCCGAGGACATGGGGAGGTCACTGACCGCGGACACGGGGAGGTCACTGACCGCACCTGTTATGGGAGGCTGAGGGATGTGGACCCCTGACTGTTGATTATGCTAAAATCTGCCAGGCATTTTGGGGCTTTTAGGCAAGCTGGTCTTCCCTATTGTATACATTAATTTGTTCATTCTATCCCTTATTCAGCCATTCATGAAACATCTACTGAGCCCTTCCTGCTGGCTGTGTGCCAGAGGCTGCAAGAGTCAGAGGAAGGAGTTGGGTTTGAAAGGCAGAAAATAGCTGGAGGGGCATTCCCCAGGCCGAGCTAAGCACACGCTAAGACCGGGAGACAGAAAACCTTCATGGCAACGGGGAGGTAGCAGGTCTAGCTAGACCTGGCACTCGTGAGAAAATGAGGTGGAGACAAGGAGGGCCGAGTTAGAGATGTTTGGGGGTGTTCTAGTCTCATGGGAAGGTGCTAACATGCCGGGGACATGCAGACACAAGGTCAACACTCAGTGTACCCTGACTGGCAGAACTCGACTTTGATCTGTAAGCCACTGGGCGCCTTCTTTCATTCCTGCAGAGAGACGCAGTGAGTATTTGGGAAGCTGGCTGTGGTGAGCTGCAGAAGGGTTTCCCATCAAGGATGCCTCCATTCTCATCTCTGGAACATGTTACCTTGCAGGGCAAAAGGGACTCTGTAGAGGTAATTAAATTCAGGATCTTGGGATGGGGAGATAGATTATCCTGGATTATCCAGGTAGGCCCAATGTAATCATGAAGGTCCTTCTAGGAGGGACGCAGGAGGGTCAGAGGTTAGAGAGGAGAAGGCAATGTGATTGTGAAGGCAGAGCCTGGAGGGGTACGGCCACAAGCCAAGGAAGGCCGGCAGCCTCTAGAAGCCAGAAGAGGCAAAGAACAGCTTCTCCCATGGAACCTCCAGAAGGAACCATCCCTGCTGACACCTGGTCTCCAGCTCTGGAAATCTCATCTTGGACCTGTACCCTCTATAACTGTAGGAGAGTGCCTGGTTGGCTTTGAGCCACAAAGTCAAAACAGCCACAAGGCTCTGGGGACTCCTGCAATGGCTCTGGAGACAGTGGGGAAAATGGATGACACTGGGGTAAGGGCAGGAGTGGGAGGGGCCACTGCCAGGTCCCAGGGGATGGTGTTCGAAGGGTGGGGCATCGGGGGCAGGCATGAGGGAGTGGATGGATTAGAAAGGAATTACACGGTTGGAATCCCCAGGCCTTGGCTGAGGTGGGAGAGGTGGGAGGAGGAGGGAAAGCCAGGCCCAGGCTTCTGGTTTGGGTGATGGAGCAGAAGGTGGTTCCCGAGTTCCAGGCCCTCTTCCTCCCCAGGGTAGAGGTAGAGCCAATCCTGCTTCTCTGTATCAACTGCTTTTCTCTGCTGTCTGACTCTCAGAGGCTAGCTAGCTAATCCAGAAAAGCAACCTCATCACAAGGTACAAGAGAGCCATTGAGGGGGTGGGGGTTGGAGAAGGAGACATCGGGATGTCGCCCAGGTGACCAGGGAAGGAAGGGAGGAGAAGCCAGCTTGGGTGGGCAGGAAGAGAGGCCAGTAGTGCCTCTGTCCCCTGGCTTTGCAGATGATGCTGCCACAGTGGGCTTGGAGCCCACTCCAAGGCTCTGGCTCCACGGACCTGTCCACGGGTGGATTCGAGGACCCTGTCCCACCAGGGATGGTCAAGGCCGCCCAATGGGATGCACACTGACTCACAGCAGGCTGGCAGCTACCCCTGTCCTTGTCCCCATCCATCCACCCACCATCTGCCCAGACACAAGGGGGCCAGCGGGCCACTACTTGGCCCCAGTTCTGTCCTTAATCCGTTGAGAATACTCCAAAAAGAGAGACACGGCACCGCTGTGAAGTGCTGATGGCACAAATCTGGAGAGGAGAGCAAATAAAAAGGAAGCACGCAGGAGAGGAGCGGAAAAGGAGATGCCAACGTTTCTGCAATTATGCCCAGAGCTGTGAATCCCTCTCACTGGGGGTGGGAGGGAAGTGGGCCAGGAAGACATGGTGGGAATGCAAATGCCTTGTGCAGCCCAGCACAGACCCTCGGAAGTCTGAACTGCAGGAATCTTGTCAGACAATGACGGGTAGTCAAAGCCAAGTGGGCACAGACCTCCTCCCTTCTCCAGAACATGGGGACTTGAAGGGTTACAACCTCCCAGGAAGACAAGATGGGGTGGAGGGTTAGCACCCTCTGAGATGCCTTTGCGTGCCCGGCCCAGCGCTAGCTGCAGAGGGTGCTGGCTACATGGAACCGGATGGCTGCTCTCGAGGAGCTCCTGGGCCGCTGGGGGCACAGATGTGGGGACAAATGAATGTCGAGAAGTCCTGGGGGACATCTGATCAAAATCAAGACGGCATATGGCAGGCATGGGAGCCACGATGGGAGAGGAGTCTGTTCCACTTGGGTGAGTCAGGAAGTCTTCTTGAACAGGCAATTCTTTTTGTTGGTTTAATTGAAGTACAATTCATATAACATAAAATGAACCATTTTAAAGTGCACGATTCAGTGGCATTTAGTATTTTCCTAATGCCGTCCAACCACCACTTTTCTGTAGTTCCCAAACATTGCATCACCCCAAAAGGAAGCTTTAGCCCCATTGGGCAGCCCCCATATTCCCCTCCCTGAGCCCCTGGCTGCTGCCAACCTGCATTCTGTCTCTATGGATTTCCCTTTTCTGATTTTCCCATATAATAGTATGCAGCCTCCTGTGTCTACTTTTATTCACTCAGTGTAATGTTTCTGAAGCTCACCTGTCTTGTAGCAAGTATCATTACTTCATTCCTTTTTATGGCTGAGTCATAAGGCAGGTGATTCTTTTGCTAATTGTGAAAAATGAGTAGATGTGTGCAAGCCAGGGAAACAAAGGGGGAAGAAGGGGATCCTGGCAAAGACATGGAAGCATGACACACAGCAGGGTCTCCTCTGGGGACCTCACGGATGTTGGGATGGCCAGAGGGCTGCAGGGCAGCAAACAATGAGACCTGGAAAGTAGAGGGGGCCTAGCAGGTTAAGGGGGCTCTGTACTTGGGTAACGGGAGCAATGGAAGGCGAACCAGGGTACCATAGGACTAGATCTGCATTTCAGGAAAGATGTTCTGGCTGCAGTGTGGACCAGAAGGGAGACCAGCTGGATGCTACTGGGAGGTGATGGGGGCAGGACTAAGGTAGGAGCCATAGGGACCCAGAGGAGGGACCAGTCAAAACGCAATAGCCTTGACCTTGGAAATGAGCGAGATGAGGTGACCGGCTTCGGGTTCTTGGGTCACTCAGGTGGGCCCTCCTGCAGCAGCTGGCTGGTACCCTGGGCTCGGTCAGGACAGGTATCTAGGCTGAAGAAGAAGGTTTATGAATCTTGCTTTGTGTATTCCTTCCAGCAGTCTGCATTAGAGAATGTGCTCCCATTCTAAAGACAGGGAAGTGGAGACCCACAGAGAAGAAGCCACACACCCACGGCCACATAGCTGATTCAGGGCCAGAGCCAGGGTTCGGCCCCACGTTTGGTGGGATCCAAAGCCTCCGAGCTTTCCGCGAACCAAACAGGCTTTTAAATTCTTTTACTGCAACTCCCACCCCTCTCCCCAAATTCTAAATTCACCCAGCGCTTCCACGGGAGAAGGAATATGGGCCTGAACGTGACACTGAGCAGCAATTCTGCCATCTTGATGTTCCACTGCAGGGGGCGGAGAGGGGAGGGCAAGGAAGGAGGGCCCTGTGTTCCAAGTAAACACTTAAAATTCCCCAGGACACACTGGAGATGCTGCTGAACCTGAATTAGACCCCCGTGTGGAGAGGACGTGGCGGCCTCTGATAACGTAGCCAGGGAGACGTCCCCAGGGTGGAAAGCTGGAGCCCTGTGTGTTTTTTACAACACTTAAGTGCCCACTCCAGCCTCTCAAGGTTAATGGCATTAGCCGATCCCTCCCACGTCACGTGGCCCAGCTGATGGTGCCACGGCAGGGAGCAAGATGCAAGTTAACAATTTCATGGGCAAACGTGGGGCTCTGGGAAGTTTCTTAACTGGTGAGAAGAAACCAGCCCCGGAGGCAAACGAAATCCAGGCAAGAGCAAAACCACCCAAAGCAAATAAACTGGGGGTTGTGATTAGGTGTCATTTGAAGCGAGAGAGGCAATGGAGGAGCCGTTATTTTCATGAAACAGAGGCAGCAGCATCTCAGAATGTTTCAACGAGTCCAGCATGCATCCTCAAGGCCAAACAGGCTGCTGAGGACCAGGCTTGGAGCTGCACCACGTGGTCACGAAACTTGTGTCTCCGAGCTTTCCGTGAACCAAACAGGCTTTTAAATTCTTTTACTGCAACTCCCACCCCTCTCCCCAAATTCTAAATTCACCCAGCGCTTCCACGGGAGAAGGAATATGGAGCCGGATCATTCCCTGTGACTCAGCCACTCTCTTTAACAGAGAAACCTGCTGTCCAGGGGTCATTAGGCATCACTGGCTCAAATTCGGGAGCTCTGTGCCATGGCCCCTGACTGTTTTCTGAGCCAGCTCCCCTCCTGCCCCGCCCCCACCCCCCATAATGGGTAGGGAAGTACTTTGAAACCTGGTATCCAGAACATTGAAGTTTTCATTGCTACAGTTGTTTTTTGTGTTTCTGGGAAAGCACAGTGTGTGACATAAGGAAAACAAGAGGGGAAAAGTCTCATTTATTAAAAAATTTTTTCTAATTCCCAGGTACTATAAATTGGTTATTTTTGCCTACACGGCAGTTACTTTCTATCCTTTTAGCAATGCACAATTATTTGTGTGCGGGGTGGGGGGGGTTACGTTTCTCTCCTAGTCACCACCCCTGGTTCTAGGTTGGTTACATGGCAAGGGAGGCCCTAAATGTATCCTATTTCCTTGGACAGAGTGATTGGGTTAGGCATACAGGTGACTTAAGGTTAGTAAATCCATTAAGGAAAAAATACCCTTTTCCTCATTATGCTATCTGTACAGTTTGTATAAGCCTGGAGCTGCTGTTGGGCACCATGTGGGAAATGAAGGCAAACTAAGATAAGAAAAGAAATAGTAACTATACGTTGAGCACAGGCTTTGTGCTCCTGGAACCAGCCATACCTAAAACCCATGTATGGCTATGCTGTTCTACTGTTATGCTGAGTTGGGTTTTTGTACTTACAAGCAAAAGGGTCCTGACTGCAACCTACCGCCATACTTTGTACAGAGAATATGTAAGAAGTTCTCTTTTTATTTAATCTACTAGCAAATCTTGCTGGATCTGTCTTCAGAATATATCCCAAATCATACCACTTCTCATCACCTATAAGGTCCGAGCCAACAATATCTCTCACTACTGGTTCACTGTTTCCCTTCCTATCCCTCCATAGCTGATTCGTCACTTAGGCAAGCAGATAGAAAGATCTTTTTGCAATCTCACTCAAACCATGTCATTCTTCTGTTCAGAACTATTCTAGAGCTCCTATCCCACTCTGGATAAAATCCAAAGGCCTTCCATCGGGCCAGCTCCCTCTCTCACCCCTCTCCCATGACCCTCTCCTCGCTCTCTGAGCCCTGGCCAGGCTGGCTTCCTGGCTGGTCCTTGTTTGTGTCAAATACCTTCTCGCTCTAGGCCCTTTGCACCTGCTGTTCCCTCTGTCTATAACCCTCTTCTCCCAGTATTTTCTTGCCTCTCTCTTTGCTCAAATGTCACCTCTTCGAGGCTTTCCTTGATCATTCCATCAGGCCCCCTCACCTTACCCTGGCCTTCTTTCATTGCATTGTGTCGCACTCTCTACTACCTGACATCATATGTATTTCCATGTGTATACTGCCTGCCTTCCCCACTGGCCTGTAAGTTCCATGAGGACAGGACCCAGCACATTGTAGACTCCTGATTAAATATTTGCTGAGAGCCTGAGTGAGTGCTGAACTTGTAACGAATGACCTTGGATAATGAGCAGCCTCTTTGGCTCATCCCTTTTCCCCCATGTGAAGGAAGTGATGGGACGAGATTTATGGTTTTCAAAATACATTTTGTCTCCCTGCTTCAACAGAGCAGCTCAACGTTTATTTTTATGTACTCGGGTTCCACAGAAGAAGCAATTGTGTATTACTGTTAAGAGGTGGCTCCGATGGTCTCCTGGGTGACTTCAAGGATAGCCCGGCAAGTTTCCTCTCCCTCACATCATTCTAGAACTTGTCACATCTACTCTTAGCGGAAGGCCTTTGTGGGCTCTCTCTCTTTGCCTTAAATTCTGAAAAGTCTAAGCGGATTCTCTTTCTCTTGAGTAAAGAAGTACAGAGGGGTTACTGTCTTCTAGCACCAATCTGTTATCTGGTCGGTACTGCCGCGGAAGGTCCCAGCAGAGAGGTCCCTGTGCTTTGGATGTTTAAAGGAAACCCCCTCCCTCCCCCTCGCTTGGCAACAAAACGCTCCTTTTTCTTTTACCGCATGCAATTTAGAGAAATTGGCAAATTTCTCTAAAACCGCAGAGACGTTAAGTTTAAACAGGAAGGGAAAATTGATCTGGGTATGAGGCTAATTAAAAAAGCTCTCCGAAGGACTGTGATTTTGCCTATTCTTGTACCTTCTCTTGGAAGCAAAAATTTTCCTCCATAGACTCAGCATATTGAGAAATGTACCTGGGGAGAGAAAAAGGCTCAGAGTCAACCTCAGACAAGAGCCCTCCAGTGGATTTCCCCCAGGAAGAGGGGCTCTGAGACCTCTCTTCTCTTTGACGAGAAAGTTGGTGGAAGACACAAGGAAAATTGGGAGCCAAGACTTCTGTAATCTGAGCAATAGGGATTTAGGCAGTTCCTCTGGAGAATTCCTAATTGCCTTGGGTTTGATCCTCATACGGGGTGAACTCCCTTTCCCCAGCTCCTCCCCTAACTCTGCCGCTTGTTCTTTCAACACGCACATGAACGAGGGCTCTCTGAGGCCTCCAGCACTAGCAAGGCTTGGCCAAAAACAATGAGGGTGATGACGAAATTAACATTTACCCAGCACCTCCTCTGTGCCCGACTCTGGTCTAAGGATTCCTTGTGTAGTAACTCATTCACTTCTCCCAACCATGCCACATGGTAAGGCGCCATCGGTTCACAGCAGAGAAGCCAAGGCACAGAAGGGGTAAGGAATTGAGGGTGACAGGATGGAGAGTGGTCAGGTAGCCCCCCGTAGTGTTAGGGACTAAATCTCCAAAATTCATAGACTGAAGCCCTAACCCGAATGTGTTTGGAGACTGGGCATTTAAAGAGGTAATTCAGGTTGGCTGAGGGCACAAAGATAGGGCCCTGATTTGAAAGGGTTAGTGTCCTCATAAGAAGAGATAACCAGAGGGTTCTCTCTTTCTCTTTCCCTTGCCACAGAACAGAAACAGAAACACAGAAACAGAAAGGTGGTGAGCAAAGGGAAGCTGGTACTGGGAGGGTCTGGAGAGGCAAGCTGAGGCCGGAGTGTGGAGGGCCTCTGAGGTCACAAAAAAGAATCTAGATTTTATTCTAAGCACCCTCCCTGGCCTGCACCCATTGTCCAAGCAGACCAAGCAGCTCAGCGCCTGCCGGAGTGGAGTGAGAGAGGGGAAGTTCACAGAACAAACATCTTTGGCTCCTACAGAGGCCACACCACGCCACCCCAGAGCCCATGCTCCACACCACTCCATGGGGGCCGTTCACGTGGGTTCTGCTCTAAGTGCAGCTCCTCGGGCTGGGCAGCAGGGATCCTGCTCACCCAGTCTTCAGATTTGTCTCTGAGAACAAGCATTCTCAAAGTGGTTCGATGTTATCATTAAATCCCGCTCCCCTTCACTGCATTGAATTACCAGGCCATCTGCTACCTGGGAACAGAGAAGCCAGGAAGCAGCCCGAGTTGGGGGGAGCAGCGTACCCAGGAGACAGCCTAGTGCTCCCTCCTGAAGGCATTCTCTTTATGCACATCCAACAGCTCCTGCCTGACCACTGGGATGGAGAGAGAGCAGTCTGGAGTTTGTGGGTTTTTTTGTCTACAATTCTTGCTGATGTGCAGACACCTGGGAATGAGTAGGAGATGGGAAAGGGGAGCCCATGGGTCCCGGGGGCTCCATTGTCTCTTGGAGGTGACTCAACTCAGGCCCCGGGTGTGATTCTGCTCTGTTGGGGCAATTCTAATGACAAAACCACTTTCCAACCCAACAGCTGGGTGAGGTATGGCCTCACCATGTAGATCGGAGGTGAGAAGGTGCTGTCAGTGCTTCGGTAACCCCTGAGACCCTGCCCTGCACCAGGATGGGGTCAGTGCTGGGGTTCATTACAAAGGAAAATGTCATTTCTGGGGGGACAGAAGAGCACAGTCGGGGGTGACTCCTGAGATGCCTCTTGAAGGAAAGACAAATGCAACAAAGTCCTCAAATATTTGACCATGGAAGACACTGAGTTCCAAAGATTAATAAAGTCTCAGCATTTTGCCCCTGAGGGGCCCACATTCTGCTAAGGGAGCAAGACCATATTCAAAGAACCGTAAGAGCAGGTAGCACATACTGTGAACAGAATGATGCCCAAATGCCATGGCTTGAAAGAAATACAGAAGAGTAATTCTGTCTGGGGAACACAAGGGATGCTGCAGATAGGAGGGAACATCAGAAATGCCCCTGAAGGACAAATTCAGTATCTATCACAAGGCAGGTGGGGTCGGTGGAAAAACGGCCCTTTAAGATAGCCTTCCCCAAAGCCTGGAACCCGAGGATATGCTATGTTACAGGGCAAGAGGGACTTTGCAGATGGGATGAAATTAAGGATCCTGAAATGGGGAAAGTATCCAGGTGAGTTCAGTGTCATCCTAAGAGTCCTTGTAAGGGGAGGTCAGAAGGGTACGACTCAGAGAGAGAGAGATGACATTAGAAGTAGTAGTTGGAGGGACGCCGCATGAGGAAAGCGGGTGGCTTGTCGGCTTTGAAGATGGATGAAGGCGCCACCAGCCAAGAAACGTCAGAACCCCTAAAAGCTAGAAAAGTCAAGAAACAGATTCTCCCTTGGAGTTTGCAGGAGGAACACAACCTTGCTGACACCTTGATCTTTGCCCAGTAAGACCCACCTCAGATTTCCGGCCTCCAGAATTGTTAATAGATTGGTGTTATTTTAAGCCACGAGGTTTGGGATGATCTGTTACAGCAGCCACAGGAAAGGAACACAGTGGGGAAAGGCATTCCAGGCAGGAAGAACAGCACACACGGAATGCAGAGGCCTAACAGGCATAGCTGCATTTAGAAAACCAAGTGGGGGGTTGCCTGGGTGGCTCAGTGGGTTAAGCCTCTGCCTTCGGCTCAGGTCATGATCTCGGGGTCCTGGGATCGAGCCCCGCATCGGGCTCTCTGCTCAGTGGGGAGCCTGCTTCCTCCTTTCTCTCTCTGCCTGCCTCTCTGCCTACTTATGATCTCTCTCTCTCTCTCAAATAAATAAATAAAACCTTAAAAAAAAAAAAAAAGAAAGAAAGAAAACCAAGTGGGGGACTTAGCCACAGGGTACACGCAGGGTACACGCTGGAGGGGACATTGACAAGTGGTTGGGGCCAGGGGGTTCCAGGCCTTTGAAGTCATGCCTGAAAAGTGGGCGTGTTCTCTGGAGGCACTAGGGAAAGCACTCGGGATTTTTAAGCCTGGTGAGATAGGGGAGTGGGAGGAACAGATCTGTATTCGAAAGAGATAACTGCAGTGGTGGCAGCAAAAATAGTCTGAGGGAAAAAGGAGACAGAAGTCACTAAGTGAGCACCAGGAACCCCAACACCCATGACTTGTGGGTCATGGCCCACGACTAGCTGGACTCCTGCTCCTGACAGACTGGGGAGGCAGGTCACAGCCCTGAAGCGGTGTCCACGGCCCCAGTCCCCAATCTCCCCGTCGTGAATGGGAAGAGCCGGCTCCAGCGCCCCGGGGACTGTGGTCACGCTCAGCCTCTGTGGGGGAAAGTGCTGCGATGGATTAGTCATGTCTCCTCTGGGCCCGAAGGGGCAGATGGGCTGTGGTAGCAGAGAACTGTGGTAGTGCTGGTGGGGGTGGAGAGAGGACATGCAGAGCTGTGGGGACAGGGCATGACAGTGGTCTGTTAGGGTACAAAGAGAAGGAAAGGGCTGGGCTGAGGCAACTGGAGGGTGTCAGTCCAGCTTGGGCCGGGATGTGACCCCTCTCGTGGCCCCCTTCCACCTTCCATGAAGTCCACAAAAATTCTTGGAGTGAGGGGGTGTTCCTGGGAGAGAGAAAAGGGGGTGAGTTCCGCATCCTGATTCTGAGGGGTACTTGCAAATGAGGAAGCATTCTGGGAAAGGTTTTAAAACATGTGTACTGCCTTTTTTTTTAAAGGTGGAGAATCACTGCTCAGCATCAACACCACAGACCTTTAGATGGATTTCTGGGCCTTGAGGGAGCTCAGAGTCTTGCCCAAGGTCATACGAGGGAAATGAAGGGCAGGGATGAGCACTCCTGCCAGCGCTCTATCATGCCAATTCTCCATCACACTATCTCCCTTCCTGGATGCCCCATTTCTAGGCCCTAATATGCCTTCCCTGCCCTCAGGATGTCCACATCCCTGTCGTCTGTGGAATGCCTACTCTGTGGTGGATAAGACGTGTCCTCGTCCATTCCAAACCCTGAGAAAAACCACGGTGGCTAGGGTAGGTGGGCTAGGTGGGGGACAGGACGCAGGGCTGGAATGCCTTCCAACGGCCAGGCACTCATTTCCTCCATCCCCCTGATAGGTGTCCTAGGATGAGCAGAGGAACTTTCTAGAAATGTCTTCACAACTTTTCCCTATTGGTGGGTCATTTCACACATAGGCTGGGGAACTAAATTTTGCAGAGCTGCTGGGCACTCCCAGGCCTCCGGTGTGCATAGGAATGAACAGAAGTCCTGCAGGCTCTACCATAAGGGGTTGTGATCTCACTTCTCAGGGGACACAGTGTGAGCTCAGCACAATGTCTCAGCGTATCATGAATGCTCAGTGAGTTAGAGGAACTGACACTAATGAAGCATGAGCTCCGTATGGGCACTGAAGAGGTTTTTGACATCTTATCCCTGGGAGGTATAGACTAGAGGCATCTCTGTTTCACGGCCAAAGACTCTGAGGCGCAGAGATTCAATAACCTGTCTATGGTCATACAGTGGGGGTTGAGCTGTCTATGGTCATACAGTGGGGGTTGAGTGGTGGGATCTATAAATGTGGAGAGAGTCTTGGCAAAGGTAATTAGGTGAAGGATCCTAAGATGAGGTCATTCTGGACGATCTGGGTGGGTACCAAACCCAATGACAAGTGTCCTTAGAAGGGATGGGAGAGGAAGCAACCATATGAAGACAGAGGTGGGGACTGGAGGTCTGCTCTAGAGCCTGGGGCCACCAGAAGCTGGAAGAGGTGAGGAAGGGTTACTCCCTCAGAGCGCGGCCTGGCTGACACCCCTCCAATTTGGGCCATCCAGCCTCCAGAGCTACGAGACAACACATCTCTGTGGTTTCGAGGCTCCAAGTTTGTGGTAATATGTACCAGCAGCCGAAGGACCCTGACACAGGTCATGAAGCCAGGGCGAGGGCTGTGGGTCAGTCTGACCCCAAAAGCAGTACTCTTAATCATAAACGAGTGGATCCACAGCCGGAGGGCTGAATGAGGGAAATCTCCTTGCCGCAGACTATCAATACTGTTTCCGTGATGGGAAGAGGAAGTGGGAGATCCAGCGGGAAAAATCAGTTGTCAATTTCTTTGCCCTCAGGTGTCACATTTAACACCCTTAATTCTACCTGTTCATTCATCATTAGGGTTTCCGTGCTCAACACAAAGGGAAGAAGGGGCCACAGGCCTCGCATGAAGAGGCCATCGGGTGAAATCTAAATGGAAACGTCAGTCTGAGCCAGGCAACCAAACGCCGTTGCAACGTGAGGGGGTCACTCCTGAAAAGAGACAAAGAAGGAACATGAGGAGGAGGCCGGTGTCTTAAGGGACATGCCTAACAAGGCATCACGATGAACGGATTTATCCTTCAGAAGGCCACGGGACCTCAACTGTTCCTCCTGTTTTCTGCTGATTGGTCTCTCCCACCTCCTTCCCCAGGCCGAAGGGGCGGGTGCGGTGCCTTCAGAGCAGAGGAGGCGCCAGCCCGTGGGATTTCCTGAATTTGCTAAGAGGTTCGCACCCTGCAGGTGCTCAGCAGAAGGAAAGAAGCAGGACTCTCGATCTCTCCATCTCGGTGTCAGGGCCTGACAACCCGCTTCGAAACCGCACAAGCAACGGAAGGGAAGATGAAGGGCCTTTCTGCCCACGACCACAAACACGTCTGCCCTAGCGCCTTTCCTCAGACTCTGGGCTTCGTTATGATAGGCGGGCCAAGGACTTCTCCAGGCCGCGTTCACCTACTGCCGGTCCTGACCACAGACTTTTCCAATTTGCAGCTGGGCCCACCTGAATTATTTCAGACTCCGGAATTTTCCCAAACTGCCATTCCTGGCTGGCTGTGAAGCAGAGCGTAAAATGCCAGTCGTTTTTTTTTTTTCTTTCAAATTCCATAGTCATCTGACATCATAACAGATTTCAAACTCAGACCGTCAAGCTGGACTCAAACACCTCTTGGCGGGCCTCTGAAGGGCAAGAGGCCGCTAGGCATGATGGGAAGCACCTTGAACTTGGGGTCACCAGGGTTAAAGAGCAGATCCTCACTCCACCGTTTCCAGGCAGCATGGCCCAGATAAGCACCCTAAGCTCTGACACTCAGGGTGCATGTTCACCCTGTAACTCGTTCCTGAGTCTCCTACTGTGGCCAGCACTGCTTCTCTGCCAAAGGAGGCAGCTGGCAAATAAGAAAAATTGCCAATGTGATAAGCAGTACTCAGACTATGAAAACAGTGTCAGAGAGAGTGGCCAGTTGTAGCTTTAGACGGAGTAGTCACGGAGGGCTCCTCAGAGGTGGTGACGTTGACAGTAAGACCTGGGTGTCAGGAAGCAAGCTACGCAAAAGCAAAAGGAAAAGCATTCCAAGAAGTGGGAACAGCTGGTGCAAAGGCCCACAGGCTGAGGCATGCCTGGAGATCTGGATGGAAGGCGTGTGGCTGGAGCTTAGGGCATGGCTGCAGATGGTGGCAGATGACACTGAAAGAAAGGCAGGGACCAGGTCCTGGAGGGGCGCGACACAGGGCCGCACAGGATGATGGATGAGGTGCAGGAAAAAATGTGACAACTTGTCGTGACATCAAATAGATGAATCCCAAAATAGACTAAAATTTAATCTAAAATTTGAATCTAAAAATAGAAGAAGGAACTCAAACTCAAACTCAACCTCCGAGAATCATTGCTGGTAGCACAGACACTTACTTAGTTTCCAAATGAACAGGCACAGAATGAGGGGACACGCTCAAATTTTTTGGTGGGGGGATCACAATAAAGAAGTTCAGGCATCGCTGATGTAGGGCTTTGTAAAGAATGAGGAGTGGGACGGTAAGCTTTCAGAGAGCTTTAATTAGGAGAAGGAAAGGAGCTGGTCAATATTTTGGAAGCATCTCTCCCTGCAGAAAGGTGCTAACTTCCCCAGTCTATAAGACCCACACGGAGTGTTTAGAGCCCCCGCTAAGAAAATACAGATAGCACTGTTTTTACTGCTTGCAAAAATGTTACCTGCACAGCCTCAGAGGTGTTACAACTGTTACCAATTGCCATATTATCCCCATTACTCAAATCAGTCTAAAAAAACTCACGCTCATTTGAGTCCAAAAGTTCTACGGGCCTCTGAATTTCACATGGCCCACCACTGTCTCCTCTTACCAGTACACACTCTCTCCATCATTACTGTGCCCTTCCTTTGCTAGCCACACCTTCTTTCCTCTAGTACACCCCTGATCATCAAGCTAAGAAAACAATCCATGTATTTCTCTTTTTGGAGATTCATAATGTACATTGTGTTTTAAAGTCCCTGAGAAGTTCTGCAGTTGAAAAAATAAAGTCTGTTTAACTCTGTCTAGCCTGATGGCTTTCAACCTGGCCATAAGTCTGCATCAAAGAACTTCTCAAGATTCTATGCCTGTGTCCTATCCCCCAATACACAGGCATGTAGCCTGTGTATTGGGGGTTGTCAAAACTTCCCAGGTGACTCTAATGGGTAGGCACAATGGGATTCTCTCCTCTAACACAGTAGTTTCCAAACTTATTGGCCGGGAGGATTTTTTTTTTTTTTTAACATAGCACCTATTAATGTCTCTATGAAACTAAGACGGTGTTCCACGGAACATGCAGGAATACTGAACTAAGGCAGCAGTTTCCAAATCTGACTACACATTAGAACCAGTGGGGACTTTAAAGAAGCCTCATTTCCCAGTTGCAACCCTAGACGTACCACATCTGGAGCTCTAAGGCCACGGCCTGGAATCTGCAGTTCTAACAGGTGCCTAGAGGGCTCATGATCTCTTGAGTCTGGGGAACAACAGGCCCTAGGCAGGTAGGGTGGAGGATGGGAGAACCAACTGAGGGTGATGTCCCTCCACTCAGAGTTTCTCTAATGGGGGGGGGGGGGCCCCTGACTCCCCTCCCCCCTTGATTCCCTGCCACTGCTCCCAGCAGGAGCACCTTAATTGAGCTGGGGGACCAGGTCAGCACAAGGCAGTTCTATTGGGGAGGTCAGGGAAGGATGCTTCTCCATTAATCTGTGTGTCATACGGCACACCTTCCATGGTTTTGCTCATTCGCAAAATAACCAGGGGAACTCTGGGACCCTGCTCCAACCTTCCACATCTCCATGTTCCTCTGCCAGTGCAATTTCAGGAATGGCATCATCACTGCAAGACCTTAAGCACACATGGCTCCCCTTCACGCTCTCCTTCAACCTTGCAAGACTGCTGTGCCCTGCTTGGATGCATCAAATCCAACAGTGTATGGACTCAGGCAGCAGAGCCAAGCTCACACTATGAGCCATGGGACCTGGAGCATATTACCTAAACTTGCCGGAGCATATCATCTGAACTTGTCCAACCTCAGCTTCCTCATCTGCAAAACGGGGAGAGATGTAACTATGCACACCACTAGGGTTGTTGCAGAAATAAAATAAGGCACTGTGTACCGAGTGTTAGCACAGCGCCTGGCATCCGCCAGGAGGGTCCGTAAATATCTGCTGCTGATGGTAGCAGTAAATGGGAATAATAGAGGGCCAGCCCATAAACATTGTCAATCGCCGTTAGAAGGCCAACAGGTCCCCAATGACACTGAAGCTGCTCGGCCCTCTCAAGGAGTCAGGGTTTGCATCCTCGAAGCGAGCCCAGAGCAAGTCACTGCCTCTACAGCTCCCAGTGTGACAGTTCACAAGGGGGCTTGCTTCAGCCCCCACAACCACTGGGCAAGCATGGCTAGACGGAGCTCAGAAGTTCATTAACCGTGCTATCCACTCATTGATTTAAATCATGTCTCAAAACGCACAGCAGATCAGTCCTACAGGGCAGAGGGACGTAGGGAGGGGAAGCCTGAGTCCGCACAGCTCCTTAGGGCTCCTGGCCCAACTCAGAGATGATGGCTCCAAGGCTCACAGTCCTACCAATAAGAAAACCAAGGGTTAGAGGAGTATCAAGACTCACCAAGGCATTCTAGCACTTAGTCCAAGTAATCCACCCGCGAGGCAGGCATGAAATCTACACAAAACCAAACAACCAAAGCTCAGGTGGGAGAAACGACTAGAATGCCTAGTAACAAGGCCAGCTTTGCCATGCAGGAGCTGCATGACCCTGGGCAAGTTACTTAATCTCCTAGTACCTCACTGTCCTCATCAGCAAAATGGAAATCACAGGTTTACAGAAGATAAAATATACATGTAAAACACTTAGAACAATGTCCGACACTCAGTGCTCAGGAAATGCCAGCTCTCCCCAGCTCTTCCAAAATCTAGTCCAACTCTCCTCCCCTGCCCCCTGCAATCTTCCCAGAGATGAGCCCTTGTCACTAACAGTCAACGAGCTCCCCGACCATGCCAGTGTTTAAACCATTTCCTGACGATCTTTAAATTTGCAAATTAGAAATGTCAACACATGCCTTGAATGAGCTAGATAAGGATGGGACAGCAGTCTGCGGGACTCTGGCTTGTAATAAAAGAAAAATAACCAACAATATCAATTTAAAAAAAAACCTGATGTACAATTTCCAAATTACTGCTCTTTGCATTTCTTTCCTTTATGTGCGCTGCGGTGAAATTACCTTTCTCAATCTCGGCCACACAGAGCATGCTTGTCTCCTGACAACGCTGCATACATTTTTAGCATCCACTCGGGGTTTCATTGTGACGAGTACAATACCCAGCGAGGCAAGGTTTCTCATATTTGGTCCGTTTGCCCCTCGTATTTCCAGCTCACAGTTTTATTTATTTCTTTTGCAGGAACAGGTTTCGTGGAGCAGGGCTGGGGGCGGGGGAGCATTCCTGGGCTTTGCAGTCCACCCTTCCTGCGCCCATCCTCCATGTTCCCACAACATTTCTGGGAAGAAAACCCCATAATGCATCCCTGGGACAATGTGGGTGCAGAAAGGAAGTCAACTTCTGGAGCAGCGATCCAATGAGATTTTCAGGGTTACTGGCCCCATGATACGGTTGAAACGACCCCACCCAAACCAGTGGCCCTCACTAGCAGTTCTGACCCCAGCCCTCTCCTGGGGAGTTCTTGGGAGGCCCACTAGATCTCATTAATGTTCCCGAGTCTTCGCGCCTGTCTTTACACATACCCCCTTTTGTGGGACTTGGCAGTTCCCTCGACTAAAGGACCAGAGTCTCCTTCTCTACCCGTTGACTTTGGGTTTGACCATGTGACTGTTTCAGCAACAGAATGAGGTGGAAGGGATGGTCCTGTCCCAGCCTAAGCTTTCGGAGGCCTTGTATGTTTGCCCTCCTGCACCTCCGCATGGTGCAGTGAGAAATGGGTCCCCTGGGGCACCTGGGTGGCTCAGTCGGTTGAGTGTCTAACTCGTCGTTTTGGCTCAGGTCGTGATCTCAGGGTCATGACATCCACCCCCCGCCCTGGGCTCTGTCCTCAGCGGGGAGTCTGCTTGAGATTCTCCCTCTTTCTCTGCCCTTCCTTCCACACACACACTCTCTCCCAAATACATAAATCTTAAAGAAGAAAGAAAGAAAGAAAGAAAGAAAGAAAGAAAGAAAGAAAGAAAGAAAGAAAGAAAGATGTGTTGCCTGTGTGGTTGGTTACTGCCCTCTCAGACAGGCCCTAGGATGAAGACATATGGAGCAAATCCGAGCCCAAGCCTCAGCAAGGAGCCCCATCCTGCTGGACCCTCAGCATAATGCCCAGGGGCCCAGTCAAACCTAGAATATTTCTGCTGCCTCACCTGATGCACAGACATGGAAACAACTGCAAGTTGCTGTTTGAAGCCCCTGACTTTGGGACAAGTTGTTTCATCGTAGTAAGTAATCAGTCCAGGAGAGGAGAAAGAGCACCTGCTCTGTGCTAAGCCAAGAGCTTTACGTGCATTCTATCGCATTTTGGCTTTCCATGTGCCTCCTGTGAATTAGGTATGATTTTCTGTCCACTTTACAGATGAGCAAACTGAGGCTCAAAGTCTATCAGTCTTGCTCAAAGTCCTACAGGTGCAAGCACGGCCAATCCATTTCACAGACGAGGAGACTGATACCCAGAGAGGTTAAGTGACCACTCCATCAGTAAGAAGCCGAAAGTCAGAATCAGAACCACCCCAGTTAACCATGATCTTATGCTGCTCCCCTCCCACACACAAACCAGAGTGAGGAAAGAAGAGAATTTCCAAGGTCATCCAGAGCATGCCCTCGTTTACAGATGGGGAAACTGAGGTCAAGGAGTGGAAGCATCATGCCCAAGGCAGGGAGCTGGACCAGCCCCTGGATCTCTCGGTGCCCAGTTCAGACCCTGTTTTCACAGGACACATGGACGGAGGGCCCCAATGGGGCAGGCACGGCGACTGAAGAAGCCGACCCAACCACCTGCAGGCAGGGAGGCCCTCCTTGGCCGGGGTCCATGCCAGCGCGTGTGTCTGTTTCCAGCACGGACCCCCAGGGACCGGCTTCCTTTCCCAGCATGCGCTGGCGGGTCAGCCGCCCGCCTTGACTCTGGCTTAGACTGAAGGATTTTCTGTGCCCCGCTAACTCTGCTCTCCTGCAGCCAGGGGGTGGACCCCTGAGCTGCCCCTGCTCGGACAGCGGCTGCCTTCAAGAAGGGATGAAGCTCTACATGTGTGTAGATGTAAAGAAAAAGATGAGTAAATGCAATAGCGACCGTTGTGACCAATTAATGACAACTTACTATCTGATCCTTTCGATGACCCTGATAGGTGGCTGTCACCATTATCCCCATCAAACAGGTGTGGAAAGAGAAGTGGAGAGCCCTGTCACATTGCCAAAATAAAAGTCAGCGCTTCTGGCTGGCCAGGGACAGAGCCCAGCACTCTGCGTGGATTAAATCATGACGACATCGCAGATAGGCCCTACTGTCACCACCGCTGTCTGGAGAAGGACACTGAGGCTCAGAGAGGTGAAGTACGTTGCCCATGGTGACAGGTAGTAAGTAGAAGACCCAGGCAGCCCGATTCCTAACCGCCCCCTACTCCTGCCTCACATACCACATGCAGCAAAAATCATGGCTTAGTGCTCGGATTACTGAAACTTGGAGAACTGACCTAGCCCACTGCAACCATGCTGGTCACTCTACCTCCTCAGGGGCAGCCTGAGATCTGGTCTGTCCCAGCCTGCTCATGGCTGGCCTTTTTTGGGACCCTCCACCCCAACACTAATACAACCCCTCCGAATAGGACATCCCAGCATCCAGGCCCAGACTCTGCTGGGGCTTGCTAGTGGGGAGTTTAGGTGCTGCTTCTCCAAATCTTCGGCAGCCAAAGCTGGAAGGTTGCTTAGTATTTAATTTGAATGTTTTTTTGTGATTACTTATTTATTTATCACCACCAGAAGCCTTTAATCAAAGTCTCCCACAGAAATCTGACAAATAGAACAAGCAACGAGGGCATTGTTCCAGCATCTCTGAGCCACACCCCCCCACAAGGACCCCAGGAGTCTATGGAACCCACCTTGAAAACCACCGCTATGTGCCAAGCCCTGACTTTAAGGATGAGATGACCAAGGATCAGAGAGGGAAAGTGATTTGCCCAAGGCCACATAGCAATTAGGAATCCAGCTAGGACCAGATCAGAGTCGCCTCCTGGGCAGAAGGGCCAAAAGTAAGCTGGCAATGCCCTGGCTGTAGCTGCGTGGTGGGGGTCGGGGGATGGTGGGGAGGCACAAGGGGCTAATGACCAAGGAGCTGGGATCTGGCACAGAGCCTGCATCAAGACTGCAGCATCATGGCTTCTAGGGGCGTGGCCTTAGGAGTGTTATGCCCAGGGCTGTTTTTCTTGATTGTAATAAAATTAACACCACACAGGGTTGTTTGCAGGGAATTGAGTGAGACGGAGCTGGTCCCAAGACACTGTCACATAGTAGGTGTTCAACAAACATCAGCACTTATCATAGCCTCCGAGCCCACAGCCCAAGACGGCTCAAGATAGAGCCCATGTATATTCATCAATTAGTTTAGGGTCAGTTTGTCTATCCGTCTCTCTGTCTCTCTCACACATACTCACACACACACATCCCTATAGGCCAGTTCACCTACCTACCCTCCGGGGAAGAGATTGCCTTCTCTTCACAGCTTCAAATGGATCCTTTGGAAGCTGTGATCCTACGCTTTGTCTGGGCCAACAAGCTTAGCTCTGTCTGGAGGATTGAATCCTCAGTATTCTGGAATACTGCCCTGCCCATGCGCCAGGAGATCCAGCTGCAGCGTGGCCCTCTCTTTCTGCCTTTTGCATGGACCACTGAGACCCCTGATGTAGGCAGCTGTCCATTCTGCCAGGCCCCACCTCCTCCACCCCATCTGGACTGCAAAGGCCCTTGGTGCAGTTTGCTACCATCTCAGACTCTGGGCCTATTCTCTCCCTTAAAAAGCACAGTGAGCCTCCTTCAGCTGCTCAACCATTGTCACCCCCACCAAGAAAGAGAATAATGCAAGGCCCCACACCTAGCATACGTGTATTCGGCAGCTGGGCCTCTTCCAAAGGCTGGGCCATGTCAACCTGTCATGGTGCATGCCGAGTGCGGTGGGCCCTCTATCCCTGCCCACAGCAATCCTTACTGCCTGCTGGCCCTCGGCTGGCCCACCTGGTGGGCCTGCCCAGCCCCTCCCTGGGACAGACTCTGGGTTTCTTCTACCCTATGTGGATCCTCATGAACACTGGCAGGTAGCCACCTCCCTGAATTAGGTGGCCCAGGTCTGAAAGGCCCACGATGCTGGCTGGGGTGGCCCAGGGACAAAGAGGGTAGGGGAGCATCTCCCTTCCATGACTGTCTGGGGCCAGGCTGGTAAGGCACAAGTTCCTTGGGAAGAGGAAGGCGTATTTTTGCTTTAGTGGATTGACTCGCTTCCTGGAGGCAGCCACCTACTGGATAGTGGCATGAACACAGGCTCTGAAGTCACAGAAATGGGGGTTCAAATCCTACCCACCAGTTTCATGTCCTTAAGTGGGGTCCTTGCCCTCTCTGAGAATCTCCCGGAGCTCCGTGAAGATGAACAGAGATTGCTGGTAGTGGATATGTAGGCCCTAGGTCAGACCTGGCACCTGGCGGGCTCTCTCAACTCATAAACCCTATTCTCGTCACCCCCGGCAATGGTCTTTCACGGACTTTGCCTGAATGCACGGAGATATCCGGGCAGCACGAGAACGAGAAGACACACAGCAACTCCTACGTGATTATACACACAGCATAAGTCACAGCAGCCAAAAAGTAGGAACAACCCAAACGTCCATCAGCTGGTGAGCAGAAAGTGAAACTGTGGTCTAGCCACACAACAAAATATTATTCGGCCATAAAAGGAGATGAAATTCTCATACGTGCCAGAACCTGGGTGAGCCTTAGGAATGGACTTCCAGGTAAAAGAGAGCAGACACCAAGGATGACACACGGTAGGATTCTACCTCTACAAGTTGTCCAGAAGAGGAAAATCTATAGAGATAGAAAGTAGACTCGTGGTTGCCAGAAGCCGGGGGAGAGTTGAGGTGAAGACTTTCTGAGTACGGGGTTTCCTTCTGAGGCTTTGGAAATGTTCTAGAATGAGACCGTGCTGGCTGGGCAACTCTGTGCAAATGCTCAAAGCAACTGAATCGTGCACTTAAGCAATTAAAAAGAAACAAAAAAAAAAAAAGGGAAAGAAAAAAGAAAATGCGGTCAAATAAATAAATGATGACTGCTTATATTTTAAAACAACAACAACAAAAAGAAAAAGACATATGGTGGTGTGTGTCATATGCAAATTTCCCGGTATTAGGTGATCATTAGGAGGACATTAACTTATCCATTCAACAAAAACCACAAACCATTTATGAAAGATCGAACATGTGCCAAGCCTCGGGCAAAGCGCATGAAGAGGCATGGCGCGACGAACTGGTGGCGCCCTCCACCCACTCAGAGTCCAGTCACGGCGACTCTTCACATGGTGGCCTGGCTGTTGTGTGAATGCAGTCAGCGAGAGCCAGCGATGTGCTCCAGTGAGAGATCAGAGCAGGGCAGGAGGTGCCCCCTCCCAGGGAAATCAGGGGAGACTCCACAGAAGAGGCCGCACCTGAGCTACACCTTGTAAGTAGAATGTGGACACAGGAAAAACATGGCATGGTGTTCCAGGTGCAGCAAATAACACAAGCAGGGGCCCCAAGGTGGGAAAGTGGGAGGAGTGTGTGGGGAAAGATAAGCCATTTGACTGGGCAAGAGTGTGTTGGGCGGTGAAAGGGACAGTGGGAAATGAGGTTTAAGGGTCATAAAAACAATAGCAAACGTGAGCAGCCACCATTCACAGGGTGCTGACTATGGGCCAGGAAGGATTGTCCCAATCACTGTGTATGGATGAACTTCTGTAATCACTGCGCCGACCCTCGGAAAAGACAATGCTCTTAGTCCCCACTTTATAGATGAGTAAACTGAGGCACAGAACGGTTACAGAATTTACCCTAGGTCACATGAACAAAAGGTGGCAGAGCTAGCTGTCCAAGCCAGAGCTGATGATGTAATACATACTCTCCTGAGCCCTCCCACTGATTAAACAGCTGAAAACAGCTGAAATCCCAGGGCTGACATTCTGGTTGGGCAGCTTGTACACTGCACAATTTTGGAGGGCACCAGGCCAATAGACCACATTGTGACAGGTACCCTTAAAGTTGTGCAGTGCATAACCTGGCCAACTGTACACTACAGTCCAGACAGAGGTGCCTCCTGAGGCTGATGAATCAAATCAATATGTCATCTACTCCCATCACTGACACCCACTACTAACATCACCCTCGAGATCTGCTCACCAAAGCACAGTGTCACGCAAAACCACAGGGCCCTAGTTTCACACCAGCCTGGGCTGGCACCCTGGATCTGCCATCTCATGCTGATGTAAGGCCTGGGGAAGTTCCCAATCCTCAGCAGACCTTACTATCCTTAACTACAAAATGGACAATAATCAATAGCGCCTTCCTTGGGGCACACGTGAACAGTGCCTCAAACACAGCAGGTGCTGGGAACGTTGTGATGAATGGGGCTTGCAGCGGGGAGAGGGGGCCCTGATCTAGTCTGCCCCAGCCAGGGAAGAGGTTGTGCCATCCATCAGGGCCGGCGGTGGCAGTGAGAAAGCACCTGCCTCGAATGAGTGTCACAGAACCATTTATCAGTGCTCTCCAAACCGGTAGAAAATCTGGGTATGCATTATTCCTAGAAGCCAGAGGAAGTCCCAGGAGAACCAAATCCAGCAAGTTATTCACAGAATACTCCATCTTTCCAGATACTGTATAAGACGCTAGAGTTGCTTTCAAAGGCAATCTTGAGCAGATCTGTCTCTATTACGCATTTTAAAGAGATGGGTGCAATGACAGGGAGTCACTTGTGAGAGGCAGTGGGGAGCCAGGCACAGCTGCTATGCTGTCTGTCTAGGGCAGAAACTGTGTCTTCACAGCGCCAGGACCCCGAACTGCAATATCACTGGCTGCTCTCCCTCGACTCAGGAGGAGATGGAAAGATTTCGCTGTAGAAACAAGTTCTTTCCAGCAGATGGGACATGGATCATTACAATAAAATCTGGTTGCCACTGACTTTGCTTTCTACATGAATTCCACAGATTCTGGGCATTTTATTGGGCTCCCTCTGCTCTTTCTGATCTGTCGGAGGGGCAGGGGTGGCAGGAAAGGGTGGGATCTCACCGACATGCTTAGGGTTCCTATGAAACACACAGCCCTTTGGAACGGTGCACTCCTCACCAGGCATTTCCTCCACACCCTGGGATCTGTGATCACAAAGGACTCTCTGACCATCCAGTCTATGCCCCTAGAGAGCTGTATATATATTTTTTCAAAACAAGAATGTAGTTATATTGATGGAGGGTTTTGTCAAGGGGAAGGGGAATAACATTTATTAAGTGTTGACTGTTGGTGAGCCTTTTGCAGACATGACCTCATTTTATTCTCCCTACAGCTCTGGGAGGTATTATTAGGTATCTGTAGGCCCACTCGAAGAAGGAGAAAAGCAAGACCAATTGCAGAGGTGAAGGCACAGCTGGGCAGAGGTAGCTGGTAAGGAAGTGGTACCCCTCCCCCAAACTTACCATATGGATTCTAGAAGCAGAGTCTGCTTAAACAACCCACTACATTTCTAACCTGTGGCATGCCAGGCACAGAAATATTTAGAATCAGGAAGGCTTTGGCAAGTCCGGATCTGTCCGTAACAGACTGTGGGGGATATGCACATCTCTTCACCCTCGCCAGGCCTTGCTTTGCTCATCTACCAAATGGAAGTTAACGGGACCCGTCTCACAAGCGGTTAGGAGGATCTGCTGATATCTGTGATCTACAGACCATGTCTGGGACACGCCCAGAACTTCCAGGTGTCAAGTTAAAGGGCATCCACGTAAGTGGAACACGTGACTTGCACCCAAGGCTGATGGGAGCCCTCTCAACAACCCGGAACTAACTGGGGAGAAGAAGGAGCAAGGATCTGTGCATAAAGCATGTTGTGGCTGGGGTCTACCCTCCTCCCCACCTTCCACCAGCATAGCTTGGGAAGGAGGCAAACATGGCATAGGGGGGACTCCAGAGCCACAGCTACCGCCCTAGACACTGTGGGCTCCATGTTTCCAATCCACGGGGCTGGACTAAGAGATGCAAATCCAGGAAAAGGAGGTAGTTAGGGGTTAGCAGAGGGAGCACGATGTCATTAGCTAGGAATTCTGTCCGCAAAGCCTTGGGGAAAGATAAAGGGGGGGGGGGGGGGGGGTACTGGGCACCCCCCACCTCCCACAGTCAGAATCCTGGGGGCGGAGGTAGCAGCTTGGGGTGCTGGTCAGGACTTGAGGAAGGTAATAAAGCAATGTGAGGGGAGGCAGGGAAGTTGCAGCTTGGTTTAATCACCGTGG
The DNA here is from genome assembly GCA_003697995.1 of Taxidea taxus jeffersonii. Classification (NCBI taxonomy): domain Eukaryota; kingdom Metazoa; phylum Chordata; class Mammalia; order Carnivora; family Mustelidae; genus Taxidea; species Taxidea taxus. The sequence goes on from RCUC01136940.1 coordinate 26,494, forward strand.
GAAGAAAGCTGCAGGACTGATAGGCAGGAAGAAGTCCCAGGGAGCCATTCGGAGCCCAGCAGGTATGGCTGGGTGAGGAGAAGGAAAAGGAGGTATCTCTCCCAAATGCCTTCCATTACCTCACTTTTTCCTCAGCACCTCCGTGGCCGGCAGCTGCTATGCAGACCACTTTACAGATGAGAAAACAGAGGCTCAAGAGAGGTTAAGAGCCAGCCCTAGCGTGGTGAAGCTGGGCTCTGGACACAGGTCTCCCCTTCTCCCCCGTACGCCTTATCACGAGGGAGGCAGTGCGGTTAGTAGTTAAAGCATGGGTTCCGTGTCCAGCGGCCTGGGTTCACATCCCAGCTCTGTTCTTCAGAGCTGTGTGGCTTTGGGGAAATGCTTTAAGCTCTCGGAGCCTCAGTTTCCCCACTGTAAGATAGGGAAGCCACTACTCTTCATTGCACCCGTCTCCCAGTATTGTTGCGGAGACTCAGTATACTGAGTATGACAAGTGGTTAGCTCACAGGAAGGACGTAGCCGGTGACAGCTGGCTGCGTTATGCTGACTCTTCTACTCCCATCTCCACCGAGCCTGGCTTGAGACTCAAGACTGGGCTGGGCCCACAGGCAGGGAGGTTTCCAAGGAGCCGCTCTGGAAGCTGGAAGCGGGGAAGATGGGGAAGGAAGGCAGGAGGAGCCAGCAAGGAATCCCTAAGCGCCTATTACCTATTGTGTAAAGAACAGAGGCTGAGGCTAAAAAGGCAAAGCACATGGGATTAAAAAAGGAAAGAGAGTCCTTTTATACCATATTATTTTGTTTATTATGTTATTCCTTCATATATAAAGCAGTGGTTCCAGATTCTAGGATTTCAGAGATCAGGAATTTCTCCCCAAAGGA